>JAKTVV010000040.1:0-102508 GCA_030581715.1 Petasospora mississippiensis | reverse complement strand
CCGATTCAGACTGGGTCTCACTCTTACCCATTGGCGAGTTCTCGATCAACTCCCAACCCCATTCAGCGTACAATGGTCTCACGCCCTTCGAACTTGACTGCGGATATCAAGCACCCTCCCCCTTCGCCCTCCAATCTCCTCCGCTGAGTCCTCAGGAACATGCCGCAAACCGCGCTCATTATACAATGGTAGCTGAAGCCGCCCTACGTCATGCCCAGCACGAAGCTAAGTTTTACTTTGACCAACAACACACGCCTACCCCTCAGGTGGTTGTCGGACAACAGGCCTACATCGACCTTCACGTCTTGCCCACAATCCCCGACCAAGCTATACGCGACCTTTCGCCCAAGCTACGCCCTCGCTTCATCGGACCCTACACTATCCTCGAAAAAGTCTCGGACGTCAACGTCCGCTTAGAACTCCCACCGACGATGAAACGTGACAATGTCTTCCACATCAGTCAGATCCGTCTCCAAAAACACATTGACCCGAGCCTTGTACAAGCCCCGGCTCCGAAACCCACTGTCTTTAAACGATACGCCGATGGATCAGAAAACATGGAGATTTCGAAGATCCTCAACCATAAGAAGAAGACCAAGGGATTCGTCCTAGAAGTCCTCTTCAAAGACAATACCACCGAGTGGATCCCGCGCTCCGCCCTCAGTCGCTCCGCGCCTGATCTTCTCCGCGAGTACGCACTCACACATAACCTCCCTGGTTCCACATAACCAGATTCCCTTTGTTCCACAAAGCTGGGGGGATGTCAAGGACTAGTACGTGTGAGCACCAGTACCGGCCAACTAGAATGTAGGTCCGCTGGAATGTAGGCCCACTGGAATGTGAGCCTACTGGAATGTGAACACCGACGACTACTTAAGACCGCCGATTCCCACCTTCGGTACACTACACTATATACCTTCATAAGGAACAATCATTCTTGCTTGTCTCTCGTGGCTTAATACCACAGACCCGACAATAACTGGTAGTGGATTAATCAACGACCTTACAATATGCAAGAATTATTATGCAGTATAGATTCGAGTAGAAGAAACCCTCACTAGCTTCAACATGAGTATATTTACAGAGAATGTTTTTCTAGCAGTTATATCTCCAACTTCGGATCATCACTTGGCCAACTTGTTCACTTCAGAGAGGATCTTAGAGCCCTCCTTGGCCTTCTTCAACTGCTGAGCATACAGCCCACTTGTGAGCACCCTAATGGCAGCTCTTGGTTTTCTCAAACTGGAGGCAAAGACCAAGGCAGAAGTCAACAAGGCAAGAGCACCTGCTTGGTGAGCAGAGGCTAGTGGAATTGGCACCAGGTAGATCAAAGTGGAGATACCTAGGGCAACCTGTAATGAGACGAACCCCATCATGGCATGGTTGGCCTTCTTGGCTGCTTTTGGGATGATGTGCTTGATCTTGATGGCATAGAGGTGCATAGCCAAAACACTGAAGAAGGTTGTGGTTGCAAGGATTCTGTGGTTCAACTGGACGGTGGCTGGGTTTTCAAGCATGTTTCTCCAGAATTTATCGGACTTATCCTCCTTTCTGGCAAAGCTGTCATCAAACAACTCTCTCTTTGATGGGATTATGTCGTCTCCCATATGAGGGAAAGTGTTGTAGATCAAACCGGCGTCCAACCCAGCAACGAGGCCACCAGACATAGCAGTAACAAACGTCAGCGCAAGAAGACCAATGGACGTTCTTCTCAGTGGCTTCAGCGCAGGGTTATCCAGCATCTGGAACAGTTCCAGCGACTTCTTTGGGTCTTTGATCCACTTGTTTTCTCTGAGGATCTCCAAACCGGTCCAGACCATTCCCAAGTAGAGAACAAAAGCAGCTGCAAGATGGGTCGTCAGTCTGTACTGGGAAACAGTTGGCTTGGATCTTCTCTCCTCGAGCTGCTTCTCATCCAGACCGGATCTGACCATCCACCAGCCGATGGCACCTTGGAGTCCCAGCAAAAAGGTCAAAATCACCAGTCTCTTGTTGACTCTGGAAGAGGTCTTTCTTGTGAGCGCGAAGTAAGCAGCAGGAACAAGCAAAACGACTCCAATAGTTCTTCCAACAAGTCTGTGTGCCCACTCCATGAAGAAGATGAACTTGAACTCCTCCAGCGTGATGTGCGCGTTGATCAGCTTGTACTCTGGTGACTCTTTGTACTTGCTGAACTCTTCCAGCCACTGCTCCTCGTTGAGTGGTGGAATCGCGCCAGTAACAGGTTTCCACTCTGTGATGGAGAGCCCAGACTCTGTGAGACGTGTTAGGCCGCCAAGAACAACGATGCCGAAAACTAGTCCAGCAGTACCGATAAGCCAGTATCCCACAGCGTTGGAGGAGTTGATCATGTTTCTCTTCCTCTGTTTACCTGCGACATTAGCCGCTGAAGCTGGAGGTTCAAGCGAAACAGCCGAGTCGGATCTTCTAACAGCGGAGGTGGAGATGAAACGCTTCGTAGAGCTGTTAAGGGCCCTGAAGTTGGTGGTGAAGACGTTCTTCGTGGTCAGATTCGCCAGAATCGATGACTTTGCCGTGAGTGGCCTTGGGGACGCCAGTGTAAAGTTCTTCAGCGACGACGCTTTGACCGTGTTGAGCACGGAAGCGTTGCGCATGAAGAAGAACCGGGATCTCGAGAGTGTCGACGCCATGGTTCCTGCAACTTGTATTGCACCAGTCAAACGGAGAAGCTGGAGTTGGTGGTGCTTACGAGGGCTCGGGCTTTGCAATCCCAAACTTTTCATTGGGCTCTTTTCCTGGTGCCATTGGCGCGAATTTGAAAAAAAAAAATGGCGCCACCGCGGCGGAGATTAGCGGACTTTGCGGGCCGGATCTGCGTCTTCCCAAAGGGGTAAAGCTAAGAGGCTGTTATAGGTTTGTGGGCATTTTGTAGGCAATATTGGATGCATTTTCTTGTGCAAAAAATTCTCTTATTAGCAATTATTGTGTAAACAACCTCTTATGAGCTATAAGTACACAATTCATGCTCCTGACCATAGCACTGCTGCAGCCAATTTTTCTTATCTTCACACGACCAAAGCGTGCCTGCAACGGGCTAGATTACGTGCAGCATCAACGGGGGTGCTGCTTGACAGATCTGCACAATTGGACTGGGAAGTTGCTAATTAGGTGCATACGAAGCGCAGATTGTGACAGTAGTATTCTGTGCCCCCCAGAATAAGGGCTCCATCTTCAACGTCTGCCGGAAGAAGCCCCCATCTGCCGGAAGAAGCAGGGTATAATGTGCTCTTATATCTTAGGGAGCTCCATCAGTCGGGCTGAAGACCTCACATTGTGCCATATAATCAATTGCAGCTATTGCAATTCATCAGATACACCTGCTTATCGGTGGTAGCTGGCCATCTCCCAGACAATTGCTGCCATTACCTGCCCTCACAGGAAGATCTGCGCTCCAGGGAGCTGTCCACCCTAAAAATTCATTCTAGCCCTCAGACCCCTGTTCGTCCCAATGATCTCACATATATCCTCCCAGGATTATAAAGAAGCTGAATCTTCAGTAGTTCCGATGCTGTGATCTGATCCATTCTCTTACTATCACAACTCGTCTGAATGCTTCCTCTCTTCAACATCTTCGCAGCCGTGGTTCTGCTGATCTTTGTGGCCTCTCCATGGCCATATCCAACAATCCCAGATGAGGGTTTAGAAGTACGTCATGAACCGCTTACTTTCTCCAAGTTTTGCCTTTACTAATAATTTCTCCAGTCCTTCACATACAATTCTCCAAGCCTGGCCAACCCAGATCTCGAGGTTGACGCAAGCGGAATCCCATCAATGACTTTCGTCAGCGTAACACTCTCACCAGCTAATACCCCTTCCAAGATCCACCAGGTTGAGATCCAGCGCTCGTGTGACTCCTCCAAGCGTACTTGCTCTTTTGGTGCCTATGATTCCTTGAACAAGAAGCCCATCATCGATGAGCTGGTCATCGATGTGTCTGATTGGCCAGGTAACGTTGATGGCTGGTTTATCCCCACCAACGTTGATGTTAACGAGGCCGTTGTCGAGTCTACTTACCTGATCAAGTTCATCCACGCCTCTTGCAGATTCACTGCTGAGTTCAACGTTCAGATGAAACTGGCTGAAGACAGAGAGGTTGGCTGCAAGCTCATCGATCTGGAGTATGAACAAGTGGACGGGTCCATTGTCATGATGACTTACTTTGAGTACTGTGTGCTGTACAAGTTGCTGATCTCCTTGCTGGTCATCCATAGCATCATGTTCTTCCAGGCTGGTGATGACAGCTCTGGGAAGACTGCAAAGGGAGCAAACAAGTTCGTCAGCTTCAGATCGAGCTCTTTCAGCCGTGAGAAGATTAGAGACGAGATGGACGGCGAAGAGACGGTGTGAGCGTCCCACTGGAAACACTAGATATATATATAATTGCGGGCAATTTCTTTTTCAGGTGCGTACAATACATATTTTACAGACATACAACATAACATAGAGAAAGCTGATTTATTCACTGATCACCAAATCCTCTTGGAACACATTCTATACCTGACAACATTCTCCAGCTCAGTCTTCCCATCTTTCTTCGATCTCTGTTCATTCAAGTTTGGTGGGATCGTTTCACCTTGGTCGTACATCTTTCTTCTAGCATCATCATCAATGGCACCAAGCCCACCTGAGACCATCCCCGGTATGTAGTCCTCTTCTGAAAGATCCAACTTCTCATCGACATTCTGCGAACCCCCTGATTTCGCTTGTTGTAGCAGGGGAGATTTCAGCACGAGTGGAGACCCTGTCGTATGCTGTAGCACTGGGGAAGATGTGGGCGGAAACATGTATTTCTGGGGTGAATGAGCATGTTTCTGTGGTGACATTGAGATGATATGTCTCTTTAGCAGCATCGTTGACATTTTCAGCAGTGCCAGCTCAAGCAAAAGTTGTATGAGTAGAATCAGCACATATGCAACAACTCCAATCAGGACATTTGTGATGATGACATTGTTTGAGGAGTCGAAGAAGAGCCATTGGAAAGAATGACGAGACATCACGATGAAAAGGACGAATAACGCTGGTAATGAAAGACCGATTCTTTGTTGAACTTTATCGGGATCATTGGATGACACCTGCGTTTTGAAGTTGTCAATGATATCTGCAGCGAGGATATCAAGGTATTTGCGGTATATTGTTGGTCTTATCTTGTTGAACTTTGTCACATAAGAGTGCTTGATCCAGTCAACAAGTAGCTCGCTTCCAATCACAATTGCAGTTGGCCCCAGAAGCACTCCCAGCCACTTGTTAAAGCCAATTATCGTTGAGTTAGGAAGCAGCCCCGAGTTTGGGTCAGTACCTATCTGGACCATGTTTCTCAGTGAGATGATGGAGAGCATGATGAACAGTTGAAATCTCTCAACAACATCGGCACAGGTCATCTGGAACAGTCCTTCCCTGTCGAGCCTCTTGAACACCGAACCCTTGATCTCTGCAAACTGGTTGGACAGCAACAGCGTTACCAGTGAGTTGGAGTAGGAGTTGGCAGCGACATTGAGCGCAATTGTTTGGTACACAAGTGTTATCGTATGGGACGTGAGATAGGCCAAAGACAGGACGTAGAAGATAAAGCAGCGAGCGATGGAGCGAATATCACGGCTGTTGATGAGTACCACCGGGTCTTGTGAGAAGAGGTAGTTCAGGAGATCCTGTCCCACGGTGGAGAGCAGCTTATCGGTGACCTCGAGGACGCCGAACATCACGTACAGCTTGATGGAGGACTGTGCTCTGATGGTGTGGTATATCCTCGATGTGTCCACGTTGGAAAGAAGAATGGCCACTATGATCAGCGACGCAAACACGAGGTTCTTGAAGTTGACGATGCGCAAACAGCGGGCGATGCCTGTGCTTCTGTTGATGAGTGAGTCCCTTAGAGCCCATATCAGCAGGGCGCAGTCCAGCGCAAGCTTCAGCGGAAGAACCACGGCGAGCTTAAGGAAAGAGTTTAGGCACGAGAGAAGCCCAAAGATCATGAACGTTTCCAGATGGTACGGAAGCCTGGCCATGTTGCGGATCTGCTCCCAGGACTCCTCTGCGGAGATGAGCATGGGCCTTAAGGGCTGCGGGTGTTTCTCTGGCTCCAGCGCCAGCTCCTTGAGAAGGAGCCGGAACAGGTTGTAGGATGTGGAATTTCCGTTGGGCTGTACGAGTGAGAGCCCGCGAGAGCGAGATTTGTGTGGCATTGTGGCGGTTTTGTGCGTGTTTAGGGTTGTTTATAAGGGTTGTTTGATGATGTAGTTCCCGTGAAAAATGGCGCGCATTATCAACACCAACAAATCACCAACAACAAACCGTCGTGAGCAAGCCTTCAACAAACCGTCAACGAACTACTATCAACACAAGCAAAACATAAACCACATCAATAAACCACTATCGGCACCAACAAACAACCAATAAACACAATCCGTCAACAGACCATCAACAAATCAACTCCAACAAACCACCAACATATCAGCCATATCAACTCCTACAAGCCACCAACAAGCCACAAAGAAACCAACAGCACCGATGAAAACTACAACCATTGACCGCTTCAAACAATCGCTGCTGCCGTTCTCCCACCCGGGCACACTCACTCCAGCAGAGGCAAACCGTCTCACGCTGGCGCTCGTGGAAGAGCTCTCCGACAGCGTTTGCGACCGCTTCTTCCTGAAGTTCGCATCACGCTTCCTCACGAAAGCCCAGTACTACGAGATCGTCGAGGAGCGCAACATCAACAGGTACTGTGGGTATCCTTTGTGCTCTCAGCACCAAGCTCGTGTGGGTTACGCCGGCGCCAACTCGGACCTGATGCCCTACGCATATCTGTCAGCCTTCTGCTCAAAACGCCATTACCAGTGCTCAGAGTTCTACCGCACACAGCTCAGCGACGAGGCTCTTTTTGCACGCAAGAATGTCACTGTTGAGCCATATGGGAGCGATTACATGAAGCAGTACGAGCTGGACACGACGCTGCTAGAGGAAGTGCTCGATGAGTACGAGAAACGCACCGCAGAAGGCCGCCAGACCTCAATCATGGACATCGTCCAGAACCTCGACTCGCTCTCTGTATCAACACAGAGCAACAAATCACAGAAGAACGACGAGATCATGGACAGCATGAGCAGGATGCTGGAGGACGTGAAGATCGTGGAGAAGGAGCCAGAGGAGCAGCCTGTGGCGCCATCGGATGAGTGCGATGGGATGCCAGATACTGAGAAGTACGAGTATCTACAGGACCAGAGCAATGCCATTGATGGATATGTTCTGAGGATCTAAATATATGTTTAAACCTCTTCTTCTTGACGTATTGCTGACATGATTCTAGAAGCACTATGTTACTAGTACTTGGTGTACTGTTATCACGATTCCATACAACTGTACACTATATTTGGCATACACATCATGATTATGTAGGCATGTGTACTATATTACTTGTACTTGACGTTGTCGCTTGATTCTATAAGCTTGTGCCCTAGGTCACGAACTTGTACTTCTTGACGAGCTCGCGTAGCGTCTGTTTCTCATCTCCCACCAACTTCTCAAACGGAGTGACCCCCTCCATCTCTTTCTCGAGTGCTTTGAACCTTCTCTTAATGCGCTCGTGGATCAATTGGCTCCTTTGCTGTTTCTCTTCAAGCAGCTGAGGTAAGATCGTCTTCCCAACCTTGCGGTAATGGCGTGTTCTTCTGTCAAGCTCATTGGACATCTCCTTGAGATCTTGAACAACACTCTGTCCCCACGCAGTTCCATCACCCGAGCCCGTCAGCGTCTCCCACTCATTCTCGATATGGAACAGCCACTTATTCTGGTCGTAATAGTTCATATAATCGAAATACTCCTGCCCTTTCTTAACGTGACTCAGGATCATTGGAGAGACCCGTTTCGACTGTCTCCATGGTCCTCTGATGAACGATATGCCGTTACTTCTGGTTATGTGTACTCTGTAGGCGCCATTTGAGATCCTCGTGCGTGCTCTTGAAACGTCCATCATTGCACGGGCGTGTAATGCCTCTGGCTTGATGATCTCCTCCTTGATCATCGGATCAATCACCTTGGGGAGAAGCCCTTGACGCTGCTGATCCCGGATGTAACGATTGACATAGTTCGTAATCTGTTGCGTTTCAAGGTCCTGTTGGTTGGAGAGATCACGTTTCATTGGTTGGCCAAACTTGTTCCTGAGCTGTTTGGTGATGAGCCTGTCCGGGAGACGTCGCACAGTCGATTCTTCGATAATTTGAGGTACAATCTCCGGATTAAACACAGTGTATAGCTTCCTTAGCTTCTCCTCGGTATCATTGGCTCTCAGAAGAGCCTCTCGTACTCTTTGCGTGGACATCTGTGGCTTTTGCCTCTTGAACTGTGTGGTGATGGACTTCCTCAGAAGAGCAACTTGCACGCAAGAAACGCCCTCGATTTGCTTCAAATTTGCAGCATGTCGTAATAGGGTCCTGTACACTGAGAGAACACCGTTCCTGTGTGCCTCGAGGTTTCTGAAGTGCGTAACCATCGGTTTTATCGGTTCTCTTCCTAAGATTGTAAGGCCCCAACACGTCTGCCAAAATTTACGCGCTAAGTAAACAACTTCACCATCGCCACCACGAAGCACCAATAAAGGCAAAACAGCACTTTTACACCCAAAAATGGTGAGTTATTGGTCGAATTACAGACCATTACACTGATAACATCTATTAACACCACAATCAACAGTCAAAGGCAGCCAAAACGCTCAGTCTCCAGCTCAAGCGCAGACAGCAGACCTTCATCGTCACCGTCAACACACAAACACCTCGCTACTCTGACATCAAGAAAGAGCTGTTCTCCATTATACAGCAAGTTGGAGGAGTAACAGATCCATCAAGTGCTGAGGAAGAGGATGGCGATGGTGACATTCCAATTCCTACGCCAACATATGGATTGGACTCTGATGAGTCGGACGATGACGACAAGATCCAGAAGTCAGACGAGCCGTCAAAGGGCAAGATCGTCCCGAAGATCACCGATATCGTTCTTGGAGTTCCCAAAGATCAGAGCGATGTGTACTCTGGTTTCAAAGACGTCGTTGAGGAGCAGGACAAGGTTGTTGATGTGAGAAGCTTTGCGATTCTGGCCTTCAGACTGAGCGATGAGGAGTTTGTGGTGGTTGAGCCCGTTGCAGATGAGGATTAAGACTAACGTAACTGGTGACCGACTGTCTGGGGAAGAGTATAGTTCGGGTCAATCATTGTGGTTGATATTAGGGGATAAGAGAAAAACTTGACGACACATAAATGAGAAAAGAGAGGAAGAGACTACAACTCCAATAAAGGACGAAGGGAGACTAAGAGAGAGTTCATTCCAATGAAGAGCAACCAATGAATAGAGGGGACCAGCAGAGGTGCAATGTATTCAGGGAGATCTCGAAGAAATGTCTGACTGGGAGTTGACGTGGAAGGCTTTTCTCAGCAGGGCTATATTGAATCTGTTTGCGTGAGTAATGAGAACTCAGAGATGCTCAAAGCCAATTTCTCGTCAACTTCAGGTTACAACTCTGCAATACAACCTGGCAATATGCCAAAAGACTAAGAGACTGCTACGTGTAGAATGCCAGAATCGCTTATATTGCAATGCTTTTACAATGGAGGACTTTCTCGAAGATTAATAACAATAAACCGTTAACCCATTCTTTATATTTACACAAAGAAAACCCATTAGAAGTGAAAAACATGCCAAAACATTACAATATACAACAAAACGAAACAACGCTTAGTTGACGAGAGCAGAGGCAGTGGCAGACTCGTACTTCCAGTTTGGTGGGAGAACAGCAACGGATCTGTAGTATCTGGCCAATCTGTGGATTCTGGACTCAATCAAAATAAGTCTGAACTTGGAGTCCTTGTCCTTTCTGTTTCTCTCCAAGTGCTTTCTGACGGAGACAGCCTTCTTAATCAAGAAGTAGAGGTCCTCTGGGATCTCTGGGGCGAGACCGTTGGACTTCAAGATTCTGAGAATCTTGTTACCGGTGACAACCTTGGACTGGGAGACACCGTGAGCATCTCTGAGCAAGACACCAATCTGGGATGGGGTCAAACCCTTTCTGGCGTACTTGATGATCTGCTCAACAACAGCGTCAGAAGAGAGCTTGAACCAAGCTGGAGCGTTTCTGGAGTATGGAAGAGCGGAAGAAGAGATACCCTTACCCTATAGTAATGTGTTAGTATTACTGTTTCTTCATGTGAATGAAAACAGCAATTTAGACAACCACAGACTCAGGTCGAACACTTTCTCTGAAACTCCGTCACCGAAACTTCCCCATTGCAGAACAGAGGGCGAAGTACAGTGACAGGAGACAATAGCAAAGCACATTTTGACCGTCGCCCATTGACGTGGTTGCCCAGATACCAAAGCCAATCACTCGTAACAAGTAGTCAAGCACCGAAAAAAATTTCAGTGTGCCACAGGCACAAGTGGGTCAGTATCTGCAGAGGTTTGTGAAACACCCATAAACAAACTGGTATCCCGCAGCAAGGAGGTCCCTCACAGTCTGAGTCCTTATGATGTCGTGATGGAAACAACGAGTAAGCCCAAGACGCTCAAAATCCTCATAAAATGCGTAAGATGACAAGACACCGATAGTCAATCCAGTCACGGAGACACACGGATGTATCCAGCTTCAAAGGCATTTGGAGGAGACCATCTCGATGACTTCCCATAATTTTCCACCCAGGACAGGACCAACACATAACAGACTCACAGGACTCTCCGAACCAACAGGGATCCACAATTCATAACGGACTCCCCAAAGCACTCGTAAAGATTGCTTTTATGAAGAATCACGTACCTTAGAATGAAGTCTACCCATTTTGAATTAGTCTTGTGTGATGATGATCAATAAGTCGATGGGGGCTGTTACGGAAAGGCTTCCATATTTTTCAATTTTTCACCAAAGGCCCGCGCCCAGCTTCGCGAATAATCGCAGGCCGAGCATTGGTGTCCGGGTTTGTGTGACTGCAGGGGGGCTCACATATTCGCATAATCGCGAAATATATGTCACGTGATATGGCTTAGGGCAACCCTCCCCTTGGCATGCATTTTTGTGGGGTGTATCAAAGCTTTCAGTATTCTTCGCATTCTCAGGTTGTTTCTCACTCAAGTGTTCCAATCAGAGTCATTTTTTCTGATAGATGGAGAGAAGGCCTCACTTGACTTCGATATTCGTCCCAGAATCAAATACGATGGTATCAGTACATCTCTTCTTGTTCCCATTAAGCTGTGATCTAACTATGTATCATTTTGGAGTATAACTCATGTAACGTTATTCAGCAAAAATGTATAATTCGAAAACTATCATCTTGAAGTGGCGAATGGGTGCAATTGATAGCCTCCTTCTGTATCAATCAGGGCCATAAAACAATCCCTGATAACAGACCGTGGCTACAGACTTACAAAGATGAGTTAGAATATGTGACGTCTATACTTATGATGGTCTTTAGACTCTTCAATTTACCAAGAGAGTTACAGGACCTTCTTCTCTATGTCCTCGAAGTCCTCTTCCTCCGTCACTTCGATAAGCCTGTTGAGCATGTTAGTTGACTTCCTCGCCCATAATCATCAAATCAAATACTCACTTGGATACACCAGCCTTCTCTCTAACTAGCTCCACAGCAGCAGCATACAGCATTCTCAATGACTGCTGACTTGTTGGTGGTAGCCAGTACAGCATGACCAATGGAGATGCCTTACGGCCATCCTTCTCAATTGGATGGGAAAGAACAACATAACGCGGGCTGTTATCTGGGAGCTCCTCAACAAGGTCCTCAATGGATGATACTGGTGACTCTTCAACGTTAGGATCCTCACGGATCTCGTACGTGGTCTTGTCGATCTCGTCTAAAGGCGCAGGGTGTTAGTTTCTGTGATGAAACACAATAGCAATCGGTGTTGTCAATGAATTGGAACTTTCAACAAAGATATTACCTCCCTTATTGGGCTCCAAAAACCACAGCATCAATCTTTATCAGTCCAAAAGACTTTTTATACTCACAGATGAGGGCCTGGACTGTGCCACTTCTGGCGCTCGAAAAGCGGAACTTGCGCAGTTTTGCGGCCGTCTCGTCAGAGAACGAGTAGAGATTTGTGGACTGTTATGTAAGCAGTTAGTAGCCACCATATGTCAATTCTGGGATGATCACTTACCATTTTGTTGCCAAGTAGAGCGTTCTGTTGATGGAAGATATGGGCAAATGCAGGCGTTTCTCCACGTATTTTGTTGTGTTAAGCATATGAGCGCGGAGCTCCCCGGACCAGCCCTGGTAATCACAAAACTTCACTTTAAAATACAATTCTGGGGTAATAAGCCAGTAATGACACGAGATAAAGGGCTACATAGTAAGCTAGAAGTATAAGTCTTGCATTTATTCGAAGCACTCTCCGCAAGAGCTCCTCAGCCAATAGAGATCTCATATGCTTATCGTGCGTTCACACTATCAGAACTCGGCGACGACGCCGAGATTCTCCTTTTCACACTGTTCAAGAATCTCTGTTCCTACAGAAACATCCATAATGGCGAGACCGACGATCTTCACAAGAACCAGCTTTCCCCCGTTGTTGATCTGCTGCTTTGTGACCCCTTCAAGTTCTCCTATCTCCACACAGTTCTCAGGCTTGACACCATTCTTGATGAGCTCACCAGCTTCGGCGAGAGTGTGCTCGTATGAGTCGACAATGATTTTGCCGTTCTTCAGAGCCTCCTGCACGATATCGTCGTCAACCTCGAACATATGTGGCTTGTAAGAGCCAATGATGGAGATAAAGGTTTGTGTCTCTTTGCTCAGAGCCGCCAACTTGATTGCAGGCTCCGTGGAAGGAACACAGCCGTAGATCACAGAGGATGTTGAGAGATCAACATTCGGCGAGAGCTCTTCCAGGTCAAACTGGACTTCTGGGAATCCGTTAGCGAGTTCCTCTCTCATGGCTTTCGACTTCTCGTTAACTGCTCTGACCACGATTTGCACTCTAGAAAAGTTTTGTGGGAACAGATCAAGCGTAAGCTTAACGTGCCAGTAGGCCTGGAGACCATTTCCAAATACTGTCATGGTCTGGCCTCTTTTCTCCTTCTCAAACCATTTTACCAACGGAATAGACGATGCCAGCGCTGTTCTGAAAGCCGTGAGCGTCATGGCGTTGAGAACGCCCATTAAGTCACCATTTGATTGGTCAATGATCAAAACTGCTCCTTTGAAGCCCTCTTTGGACCCACCAATCGTCTTGATTCCCACACGGTCATCAAAAGTCGGCATAAAGAGGTGGACACATTCGAGCTCTGGCCTGTTGACAACGATACGCTCCGGTATCAATGACGGGTCCGCATGGTACTTTGCAAGCGCATTATAAAGCACATTCTGGTACCGCTGAATTCCTGTGGGATCAAGAGACGATAACAGGCTCTTTATAGTGGTATCTGATATAAGTCTCATTGGTTTTCGTGTGTGGTGGAAGAAGTTGTGGGTCTTCGATGGCTTTTGTTACAACAGTTGAAGTGGACGCGAACGCGGAATTACCAAGCACATTTAATAACCCCTCCACCATTTGATTTACTGTATATCCACGATTTGTTGTAAATGCACCATTTCAAAATTCTAGTCACTCAATTGAACACAGGCTTGAAGTCCAGCGAATTTTGTTAGTATATATTTAAATAAACTGGATCACGTGCTTCTCACGTGCCTAGGCTCTGGAAATTGAACTGAACTTGGGCTTCGATCAGCTCTAGCTTTCGTTGCATGATAGTAATTGAAAAAATAATGGGGATTTACACCCCAGATTAAATAGCTCTCGATTTACTTCCACATTAAATCTTCTGCTTTCCAGTGTCGTCCATGCACGTAAGAGCAGTCCGAGAATCTTCATTCACCTCGCCCGTTAGAAAGAAGCAAACTCTTCAACAATAAGCCATGGAGTATTTATGGACGTTACCTTTCAAAGCAACAATCTACGAAAAAATCCACAAAACGCTGAGGAATGTCCAACGTCTGTTCCTAATTTTTCAGGGTCCTTATCTTCCCCATAGCATGACGTCATAAACTGGGGATACACGCGCTAGAGGTGTCCGGGTGTACAAGAACCTAAACACTAAACACCATTTATTTCATATTTAGATGCAAATGTGTTATTAAGATATTCTCTTTTGATGAATATTTACTAGTCTATAAGCGTGTTTTCGGACTATATTAGCTGAGAAATTAAATCATATAAATTAAATTTTTTGAAAATGGTTATATCTGCTACGAAATCTCGACTCATAATGAACTTCATCACTCTATTTTCAGGTGAGTACTACAAACAAGATTATATAATTATTATAAATATTAATAATAATATTTAATTAATGAGCTGCTGCAATTAAATATAGTACAAATATAACTAGATTTTTTAATGTATAGTAGTAGCGCGATGGGGACACTAAGATGGCTATATTCACCCTAATTCAATCTGTTTTGACCGGGTCGTTGCGCGCATATATTACCATTTGCCCGCGTACCTAGTATAATGGACGTCGTTGTGCGCCGGATGTTCCAAATGGAGTAAAAACGCAATTCTTACTATACTAAACTACTAAAATATAGTAGTATAAAGCGCATCTGTAATGCGCAATTTTTGAAGATTAGCTGGTGTCGTCTTTAGCACCCGTTCATGCCAATAATCCCCTAGATTTGGCAACAAGTGCCCGTGAGGTTACTGGTGACCAAAATACACTTTAAACTTATTCGACTGATGCCTATAAAAATAGCCCGACTCGATTTAAAGTGCTCCATTGACACTCCACTAGGTTCCCCAGATCTGTTAAAGCTGATTATATGATGCTGTGCGGAGTTGGTTTCCCGCGAAAGTCCGGCCATTAAATTCATGGATTCTTTTTATCCACCAGCACCAAAGCTTTACAGAGTGCCAAAGTCCTGGAAAATGCTTGTACCAGTAATTGTGGTATTTGTGGCGATTACTACATACTTCAAGTACGGTCAACATTCAGCTGAGCCTCAAATAGCACAGATTATCACTCAACCGTACTCGTCTTCTCCGGACACAATAGCCATCAACCACTGCTTACTGAACGAAAAGCACCACAGTTCTTTCCAATTCCCACTACGGGTTCTGAGGTATTTGGAAGATGGATCTCACCATACTGTTCCAATTTCAGGCTGGGAGGACCTCGTGAATGTTTCTGCTAAGCCCGAGCTTGGGCAACGATTCCTCTGGAACTACGACGTTGAGAGACTTATACTCATGAAAGATCGGCTGGTGTCATATGATGTTGTATTTAACACTGAGATATCAATACCGAGTATTGGAGAATATGAGAAAAATGATATAGAGACAATAATCACTGATTTTTTCGGAACACGAGATGAGAACGTCACTTTCCAGTCAATTCGGCTAACACAAGCCGATTTCATCCTCAACACTGAAGAGAACATTGCATCATTACCGGAAAAGCAGCAGAGATTCCTCACAGAAAACATCGCAGAGTATCGGTACTTCAAAGAAGGCTCTCTTCTGAACGAGTCAGGTCTTGCACACTATGAAGTTCGTTTCTACGAAGGACGGGTTGTGCCCGTTGATCGTGTTGCAACATTACACCAAATTGCCAGGGCTTGGTCAAGATTCACTAGGATGGCTGGTATCAAAACATGGCTTGCACATGGGAGCTTACTGGGGTACTACTTCAATGGGCTAATCATGCCGTGGGACGATGATTTGGACGTTCAAGTTACCGCAGAGTCGTT
Organism: Petasospora mississippiensis; assembly: GCA_030581715.1. Taxonomy (NCBI): domain Eukaryota; kingdom Fungi; phylum Ascomycota; class Saccharomycetes; order Phaffomycetales; family Wickerhamomycetaceae; genus Petasospora; species Petasospora mississippiensis. Next base: position 86,750 of record JAKTVV010000040.1, on the reverse strand, counting down.
TTGGAAGCTGGTGAGACTGAATCAGACTCTGGTGATGGACTTCAACGACCCAGAGGCTGTTGGTTCGTACCTGATTGATGTGAATCCGTGGTTCTTCAAAAGAGATAAGAACCCAGATAACAAGATTGATGCAAGATTCATTGATGTGGGGACTGGGCTGTACATCGACATCACGGTTTTGACCTCTGAGCTTGATCCACGTGACATTCTGGACGATTTTGGTGAGAAAAGAGTGACAGAGTTCTACAAGCTGTTTAATCCGTACCATGAAGAGATCGTGACAGAGACAGAGTCCTATGAATTGGAGTACCAAAGTGCTCTGAATCAGACGATTTCTACCAGGTCTCTCATCTCGTGTAAAGACCTCCATTTCTACACAGTGGAAGAGCTGTCTCCTCTCATACCCTCAGTGTTTGAAGGTGAGATTGTGTACGTACCAAACAATATCCCAAACCTGCTCCTGAGAGAATATAACAGGAAAAGCCTTTACCTTAAGGAGTACCGTGGTTTCACTTACGATCCCGTGACAAAACTGTGGACCCATCCAGAGATTGAAACGGAGTACAATGAATTGATGGCTGATTTCATCAAGCTACACCATAATGTCAAACAAACCACTTTCAAGAGGCATGTTTTTGACGAGAAGAACTTGGTGACTTTCAGAAACTTCCGGGTTAATCCCCAAATACAGAGGCTTTGTTGAGCTGTGATTTGATACCATTTGACTTGACTGAGACTAGATGAAATCTGATATAGATCATTTCACTACGTGACTATATGAGATTTTATATGCACGATTTCACTGGATGACTGGAAGGATTTTAATCAGCATGAATTTATGAATAATGACATAGAAAAACAGAAAACTGGAGCATATATATATACGCTACGGACTGAAAAATACACAAAAATGAACAGTTGGGACAGAAATAAACTACAGTGCCATCAGAAGCATTTCAATCACTTTAATGAGAGTGAGAGGAATATTTGATGCTGACGGCACAATATGGAAGACTTGTAGAACAAAGGGACATGGAAAGTCATTAAAATATAGCCAACGATATGTACATGTTTCTCGGTGATTTCGGCGTATCTGTGATTGATGAGACCCCCTATTGCAGCATATATTTTGCTCACTTCAACTGCTTCTGGACAAAGTGGAAGATGATTGGGGTGATCCAAAGGGCAGCGCCGATGTAAGCGGCAGTGACAAGGGTCTGGTTGGTGACCTGCTGGTGGGCCTTCTTCTCGTCGTCAGACAATGGTTGACCTCCGCCGTACATGATGATTTTGGAGTGATTTATGTGTGTCGTTAGAGTGTCTATTAGTAGGACGGAGAGTTCAAAGTTCGACGTCAGTGACAATTTTCATAGCTCAACACCCGCGAAAAATCCAATTCGCGAATATATGTTTGCTCTATGAACTATATGATCTACAACTTTGGTTTATTTTTTTTAACTAACCTTTTTTGATTTAACACCAATTTTTGTACAAAGAAAAACTAACCGATATCAGCAAGTCATGCAAATTAACGAGTAGCCATAGCCTTGGTGACGACTCTCTTAAGACCAACCTCGGCCTTTCTGTAGTCGTCAGCAGAAGCATCCTCAATCTCCAAAGCGGCCAAAGCGTCAGAAAGAGCAGCCTCGATCTTGTCCTTGGAACCTCTCTTGAGCTTGGAGGAGAGAACTGGGTCGGTGACGGTGGACTCAATGGAGGCAACGTAAGACTCCAATCTCTGCTTAGCCTCGTGTCTCTTGGAGAAGGCCTCGTCGGAGGACTTGAACTTCTCAGCGTCCTCGATAGCCTTCTCAATGTCAGCAGTAGACAATCTACCGACAGCGTTAGAGATGGTAATGTTGGCGGACTTACCAGTGGACTTCTCGACGGCAGTAACCTTCAAGATACCGTTGGCGTCAACCTCGAAGATAGCCTCAAGGACTGGCTCACCAGCTGGCATTGGTGGGATGTTCTTCAAGTCGAACTCACCCAACAAGGTGTTCTCAGCACAGTTAACACGCTCACCCTGGTAGACTGGGAACTGGACGGTGGTCTGGTGGTCAGCAACAGTGGTGAAGTTTCTTCTCTTGATGGTTGGAACAGTGGTGTTTCTTGGAACAACTGGAGCGAAGACGTTACCCTGCATGGCAACACCGAGAGACAATGGGGTGACATCCAACAAGAGCAAGTCCTTGGTGTCGTCAGAGGTGGACTGACCAGTCAAGATAGCACCCTGAACGGCAGCACCGTAAGCAACAGCCTCATCTGGGTTGATGGACTTCTCAAGCTGCTTACCGTCGAAGAAGTCAGAGAGCAACTTCTGGACCTTTGGAATTCTGGTGGAACCACCAACCAAGACAACCTCGTCAATCTGGGACTTGGAGATCTTAGCATCCTTCAAAACCTGCTCAACTGGCTCCAAAGTGGACTTGAAGAGAGCATCGTTGATGGCCTCGAATCTGGCTCTGGTGAGGTTAGCGGAGAAGTCCTCACCGTCGAACAAAGAGTCAACCTCAACGGTAGTAGTAGCAACAGAGGACAAAGTTCTCTTAGCTCTCTCAGCAGCAGTTCTCAATCTTCTGAGAGCTCTGGAGTCACCGGAGATGTCCTTACCGGTCTTCTTCTGGAAGTCGGCCTTGAAGAACTCAAGCAAGTTGGTGTCGAAATCCTGACCACCCAAGTGAGTGTCACCAGCAGTAGCCTTGACAGTGAAGACACCACCAGCCAAGTGCAAGAGGGAGACATCGAAAGTACCACCACCCAAATCGAAGATAAGGACGTGTCTCTCCTTGTCGGACTTACCAGCACCGAGACCGTAAGCAATAGCAGCAGCGGTTGGCTCGTTGATGATTCTGAGAACGTTCAAACCAGCAATGGCACCGGCATCCTTGGTAGCCTGACGCTGGGCATCGTTGAAGTAAGCTGGAACAGTGATAACAGCCTTCTCAACCTTCTGACCGATCTTGGCCTCAGCGGTCTCCTTCATCTTGGTCAAAACCATGGAGGAGATCTCCTGTGGAGAGAAGGTCTTGGTCTGACCGAGGTACTCAACCTCAATGAGTGGAGCCTCGTCCTTCTCGATGACCTTGAATGGCCAGGTCTTGATGTCCTTCTGGACAGAGTCCTCATCGAAACGACGACCGATCAAACGCTTAGCATCGAAGACAGTGTTCTTTGGGTTAAGAGCGGCCTGGTTCTTAGCAGCATCACCGATCAATCTCTCCTCAGCAGTGAAGGCAACGAAAGATGGAGTAACACGGTTACCTTGCTCGTTGGCAATAATCTCGACAGCGGAGTCGAAAGTAGCAACACAAGAGTAGGTAGTACCGAGATCGATACCGATAGCACCTGGGAAAACACCGTCAGCCATTGTGATAGATGTGGTTGTTGGTTGGGTATCCAGATTGAGTGTGTAAAGAGAAGGAAAACTTTGCAGTAAAATTTTCAATCTGTCGCGAGAACGGATGAAAAATTTTTGGTGCATCGAGCTGATGCGCGGAACTTGTACCGGAAGCGGATTGGTGCAGTAGTTAGAAGGGTTACCCGGGTGGGCTGAAAGTTACGCCGGGATGAGCCACCCTATAGGCGTATATTTGGGAACGGATCATAACGCAGTGACTTCAAGAAGCACACAAAACGTCAGAAACAACCCTTAACGGAGACCACTCTCGACTCGAAATTGGTGGACCTCGCTCTCAATTACCTTTAGTGCCTCACGAACTTGATTCGTGGTACCGCTCACTCGAAGAAACTGGGTGATTCGATTCATGCGAGGCCTTGTAAGAGCATCTTCAGCATCGGTGCCGCTGTGAAGAGGAACCACCTTGACGTTGGCCTTAGTGATGCGTCTAATCTCACCTATGCGTTTTCCCTTCTGCCCAATAATGAAGGAAACCTCTTCTCGGGTCAACCGGAGAAGTTTGCAAGTCATTTTTGGTCCACCGTCGATTGGTGTGCTTGGTCTAGCTTGTATGCCAATATGTGGGGTAATTCCTGAAGGGTCATCGTTCTCACTCAGGGGTCGCCTAGCAATGCCCCGTGGAGCACCAATCATTGGGAGTTGATGTGGAAGGCTTTTTCTAGCAGGCAATGTATCTGTGAGTGAGAGTGATGAGAACTCAGAGATGCTTAATGCTGTAAAAGCGACTTTCTCGTCCTTATCAGATGACAATCGCACAACGTAACCTGGCAATAGGCCATATGGGAACTTGGAGCACCCAACTAGTCCTGAGTTGAACTTTTCTGGAGCCGAGTGAGCAGTGTAACGGTCGACGAGTATCTTGATAGAGAACGGTAGGGCTTTGGTCGATCTGACCACAAACTCACTGATAGCCTGGCGGACCTGTTAGTAAGAGTCTGCAGGTAGAGTAAGAGACAACCCACATTGAAAACAATTGTTCGTGGACCGCAGATCTGAGCATGTATGTCTCCAGTGACTGGACCAAGACGCGTAACGGTGAGATCAAAAGCGTTCAGTGACGACTTCTTCTCCTGGGTGGCTTGTGCTAGGGCTCCTGGACCATACACAGAAAGCCAATCGTAGACTGCCTGTGTGGTAGTGATAACACTGACTACAGCTTTGGGATCAGATCCTGGATATACTGTGCTTCTTCCATCGCCGCCCAAGTTGCCACTGAGATGAGTGAAAATGCCGTGGTTGAGATTTTGCACGACAAGGTCAGCTGTGGTGGGCTCTCCATAGATCTTCAGAGAAGAGCTGACTGACGTAGCATTGACGTTCATGGTGTGAACGACTCAGTCTGTTTTGCTTGTAGGGGGAAATGTGAAGGAAAAAGAGGAAATTCCCAACTTTTTCATGTTTACATTGATGAGTTAAAGGGAGAAGTAAACGACGAAAACGGAGAAAGACGTCAAAGGAGGCTAAATCACGGGCAAGCAGCTCAGCCTGAGTACGTTGAAGCGTATCAATGAGAGAGTTAGTAAGTTTGCATCAGATTATACAAACCAGTATTTCTTTATTCAGTGTGTTAAGCCTTATCACTCATCTCATCGCTTACCTCATCACGCTTTCTCAGATTTCGCTCTAAGCCATACGTCATTACCAGTACAAATCTCAGCGGTGCGTAATGCTCAAGTTATATTACTATATGATGCTTTCAATCGAATATGCCCTCCTCTCCCAGGATCTCCTTAGCTAGGCTGACAAGATTTTCCAACTCCTCAGTGATGGACGTGAATGCTCTAGCAAAAGCCATTCCATGAACCTCAGTCCAGTGACTCTTCTCGTACGACATCTCCTCTTTGACAGCAGAGTTTACCGGATCAATCTGAGATAAGCGTTTCGTTAATTGTTCCATTATCGTTTCGTCTTGAGACTCACGCTCAACTTCCAATTGTCCAATAATGTCGTACAACTTCTTTCTAATTGCAATTGCAGACGGGAGATAGCGGGGGAGTTGACCACTTGACATGAACGAGTTGGACAAGGTATAAAGCAAGTAGACAACAGTAGCAACACTATCACGACGATATGACAGAAGTGCTTGTGTGGTCTTCACATCTTTATCTTCTTCCCAAACCTTGAAGTAAACACCAGACATTCTTGCCTCAATGATCTTCTCTAACATTGTATCACAAGAACCCAACAGTCTTTCGAATAGCTCTGGCTTGAAAGTGTTAGTGAAGTGATGCTCTGTACGGGCTTTCTGTAATAGCAACCTAATACCCTTAACACTCTGAGACATTCTCACTTCTCTGATGTTTGCCAATTCCAAAGTCAAATCCGTTGGATCATCATTTTCGTCTCTGTAAAGATATCTTTCACTGACACTCTGATAGGATTGGCCAATGTATTGTAGCAATGACGAACAAGCTTTGTAGAGTTCCTGCTTGGCGAGGAATGGCCAAATGATCCAGTTGGTGAACAAGGCGGTAAACATACTGACCAAAATGGAAACACTCACTGTCCAGGAATGGTGAAAGATGTCGTGACCATTATCATCGGCACTAGTCATAGCAGTCAGAGAGACTATAGTGAAGCCCAAAAGTCCGACAAAGGAAGACCTTGGGTGTTTCAACACCAAGAATCCATAGGAGAAGAATAAACAGATCAATCCACCAAAGACACCAATGATAACACCATCCTGATATTTCCTAGCTACATTAGCAGCCCAACCCCAGAAGCAACCAATAATCCAGCATAAGATCCTAGTGAACAGATTAGGCCAATTACTCGAGTTCCTTGGAGACAAGTAATAATAAATCAAAATAGGGCACCAATAGCAATTAAACTCCCAGTACCAACCCCAGGATTCATCCAACCAGGCAGGAAGCGATAAGAACAAAGTAACAAACGACACTTTAAAAGCATATTTAGTCTCATTATCACTCAAAGCCTTAACCAGTAGCCACAACTTGAACCTTAATGGGTTCTTTGTTGAATGAAAATTGAAATCCTTATGATCTATAGCTCTCACAACCTTCGATTGTTCATGTTGATGATTATGCAATGTTTGAACATCCTTATGACGGGACGTGTTGAGGTTGTAAATTCTTTCAAAAGCATCAATAACATCTAGTTTAGTCTCAAAGTAGTGGAAAACAGCATCTGCACCTTGATCACGGAGACATTGTTCCGGTAGACGACGAAGTGCTCTTGCAAAGGGATAGTTCGGCATGAGGAGTTTCCAGTGTGTAATCTTAGAAGCTGCAGCCGTAACAGTATCAGTGAGGGATAAGAGCATTACTGCAGACTGACGAGTATACCTGAGTGCGAGGAAGATGTTGATGACCGCTTCCTCATTAAGGAGATCACGGCAAAAGTATTCAGTTTTAGTGAATTTTTTGTATGCTGTGTCCATCACTGAGATCTTCTTCTTGAGCAGAAATTTCTTCTCTGTGAGCTGACTGATAAGTTTAGACCTGGTGGTTTGGGAAGAAGACCTGGAGAGTGTAGATAGTGTATGCTCAATCTGCATCAGCTGATCAACCATTTGAGATATGAGCTTGAAGAGAGGCCTGTTGAATGCATCGTTCATGATGGATAGATAGATCATCTCTGCCTGGATATTGAAGTGCGAATCAGCTCTGATAGATGATGGGAGCTGTGGCTTAGGTAACGGTGTAGCGATACCGGAAGAAACCTGTGTAGAGGCGATGTTGGAAAGACCAGTGGGAGTTTCAGTGTCATATTCATTACTGAAGTAGATGTTCATGGGCGTTGGAATGACACGAAGTGGGGCAGCCATCAAGTTCAAATGGTTTCTAATGTTCTTTAAGTCACCATCATTATATAGAGAAAACTTCGCACCACTGAGAAACTCACTAAAAAGCTCTGAGAGACTCAAGACACTGCTTATCATCTCCTTTTGGGCTTTGGTAATCACCTCCAAGTCAGTGGCCTTATCAACAGTAAGCAATCCCTCCAGAAGTCTTCTGATACTGGACGTGCAGTCCAGAATAGAGTGTATGATCTTCTCCGTGCCCAAATCAGGGAAATAGAGCACACTGACAACCAAACTAGTCAACAGACCAAAGAGGTAAGGGATACCAAACTCCCATGCATACTTCCAGTGGACATCAGCAACGTCCAGTTTCAGATTTGTGCTCAAAAAGATCAACGCCAATCCGGAGGTTAGCAACATGTAGTAGAGTCTGATGTAGTAGGCCCTGAACCAGCCCATGAAGAACAAACCCAGCAACAGCGATCCGGCAAGGATGCCGCCCTGGTGATTTCTTGTCGGTTGAGTCGCTGTGGAGATATACAATGCCAGTGAGCTCCAGCCAAGTCCGATCACAAGCCCAATGATGGACTGTGCTGTCATTTCTAGCTGAGTCCCGACGCTGTGAACCGGGTGGTTGATCAACATGGATATAGGGAGCCACGCTCTGTGTGAGCCGAACCAAGAGCCTGGTTTGTCTGCCAGGCACAGTACGAGAGAGACAAGATATGCCAGCGTAAATTTCGTGATGATCTTCCAGTTCTTGGTGTACTTGCTGAAATGCGACGCCAGCGAAGAGGCTATAAGCCGGGGTGAAGCTCGGAGCTGAGCACTCTGAGGCCGCGTAGAGATCACGTGTGTGGAGTCTCCAACGTTTGTGTGTTTGGTGTATATGGGATCGAAGAACCCGTCACGGAGCTCTTCAATGCCAAATCTGTCAAGAGTTTCATGGCGTTCCGTCAAGGCTAGCTCCTTGAGCTTGAGCTGGGACATGGAAGTACGCGGGTTGGGCCTCAGCGAGTCGGAAGAGGCAATCTTGAAGGACTTTTTCAGCAGATTGGTTTCATCTTTGCGGAAGTTTGTCTGGGATGAGTGGGCCCTGGGGAGTCGGTGGCCGTGTGGAGCTGGTTCAGAGAGAGAAGAGGGCTGCGAAGAGCTCATCTGGTTATCAAATGTGTCAGCTGTCACGGACGAGACAGTTACCCGGCAACAAAGTGACAATTAATATTAAATAGTACGTTTTAAGACACCTTGGGGGCCTCCAGGAGTGTTTTTCACAGTGTTTGGGAGAGCGCTCCTTGTTTTTTTCCCTTGCAGAGAGACGTTGACTCTTTGAGGGTGCGTTCCGTGAGTCAAGGCTCACGAGCTCTTGCTGGGCTTTCTAGAAGCCGAAAAGGGCACGCAAACTATTACCGCACAGTTTGAAGGGCTAACGGCGGGAACTACAGCAATATTTGACACAGGGTAACAACAGCTATGGGAAACATGGACATTCATGCAAGTATTGAAAACGGCGGCGCCTGGCCTCTATCAGCGGATAACTTTTAGTGTGGTGTGACGGGTGGAGTTCTCTCGATATGCGAGTCAGGGAGAGCTCCTGTCACCGTGGTGTGAGAAGAAAGGAAGGAAAACAGGAACACCACACTGGAGGTGCTTGGTCTGTGATTTCCAGTGTTCTCTTCCTCTTCCTCTCCAGCTCTTTAAAGCTTACTCAGCCTTGAGGTTCTTGGTAGTGGAGCTGATGGCGTGGTACACAACAATGAGCGTCATGGTCAGGAGACCGAAGCCAATAGCAATAGTATTGAGCTGGTCGTCGGTGATCATCGCTGGAAGAGTCAGATCGGAGCCTTTCTTTCGAGTAGTTTCTATGTAAAGTAATACGTGTTTTCTATTAGTGATGGTGATCGCGAGGAGGTATGTAGGTGGTGTTCGGGTGTTATCGCGCTTTCTCGTGATCTCCACAAAACATGGCTGACTCTTTGGTCTTCATCAAACAACAGGCACGCGCTATCCACGACACAGAAAGACAAGATGGCTACGCAGACTCCGGAGGATCTGATACGGTTCCCGGGCTATGTCCCACCTTCAAAAGTCCGCATCGAAACACCTCCAGCGCTCAAGTTTATCACATCGCTACTCTACAAGTCAGGAACGGGGCTATCTCTCGCATACGTGATCCTTCTTCTGGTCATCCAGCCGCTTCTAGAGGTGCAATACGAAAGAAGAGGAGACTATCTTGCCCACACACTCAAGAAATGCCGGTCATTGCTCAAGTTCTTTGCCAAACACCACAAAAAATTACCCACCGTTGCCGTTAAGAGAGGAGGAAAACTATACTCTGATGCCCAATGCCAAACGATAAATGAAGAGGAAGAAGAAGAGAGGGAGCAAACTCACTCACAGTTTAAAAATGGCTCTGTCTATTTTAGAGAGGACATACCGGCCGTTGAGGAGAAGAATCCGCTCAACTCCAAACTGGGCAAACTGCGTGATGTTGTGGAGCATTATAACAAGTACTGCTGCGATTTCAACGAGGTCCACCCATTCAACTTCCAGGTGAAGAAGTTCCAGGGAAGAATTGACGCCTATGCTCATGCCCAGCTATTCAGGGGCCCTCAGAGAACTATCGCGGGCAAATCTGCGGGCGTTGAGTTGAGAAACGATATCAGGACTATAAAGGGTTTATACTTGACTGGTCAAGTTTGATGTTGAAAAGGTAAGTATTGTTTGCGTCTATGTACAGCTTTCAATCTAACAATAACAATCCTCTCAGTCTCAAATGCAATTCATACTCGTAGTGGGGTCATAAGTGGTCATAACAACATGCGATATTGGTGGAGCTGGTGGCTCAGCGATTAGAACTCCATCTTTCTGATCTGTTTAGTCTGAGCAGTGAACATCCTTTTCTTTGCACCAGTGGTTTTGATGGTGCCTTTCTTCAGGTTTCTCGGGTTCATAACAGTCTTCACCTGTGTATAATCTGGGCCTGAGTTCAGGACAACAACTGGGCTCCTATTGGGGACTTTTGGCTTCTCACGCATAACGGACTTGACACGTTCTTTTCTGCGCCGCCATCTTTCCATAACTTTTTGCTCTTCCTCCTCAGTTTGTGGTTGCCATTTTGACTTCAAGATTCTTCTGATAGCCTCAGGGGCAACTTCAAAGTGCTGAGAGAGCTCCGTTGCTGTCAATTCTGGGAGTTTGGCTTTCAAGATACGAACACTTTGCATTGCTTCTCTTGATAGACGCTTGTTCGGGTTCCATGATTTGCCGTTGAACTTCTCAGCCAACGCATATTTCTGACGCTTCCATTCTGGAAGCTTCTGCTTTCTCCAATCGGGAGGAACGTAAGTTCCCGTGTTGACAGCATCAATCGGGTCTGACCTTTTCGTGCTCTGTGATTTTGGTGGAGTGGCATTGCTGTTTTGCTTTTGGAGAAGCTCAGACTCCACAGAGAGCTCCTGTAGTGTTCTCGGCTTATGGGTCTTTTTCTTCGGCGTCGATTTAGACTCGTCAATCACAGAGATGTTAGGAGATGTGTAGGGGTGTTGCATCACAAGGGCCGATCTGGAGAAATGCCGCACGCTCATCGGGACCGTGGGCACGGTGGGGCGCAGAAACAGCGTTCCCCGAAACATCCGGCTTGGTATGAGCATATGTGGTGAGCCGAAAGTACACTTGTGTGGTTTCCAGCTAGTTTTGTCAGTTTAGCCCTTGGTCTTCTTGTGCTTTCATGTAAGACCTATACAGAAAAAAGTTCTGCGAGCTCTCATGCTGCCCTTACCGATTTTGAGATCCGGGGAGATGAGCCCGGAAGTTACCCGTTTGGGACGCCTTGTTTTTGTTTAGAAAAAGGCCAAAGACCCTTTGGGCTCTGCTAATCGTCAACACACTACATCAACAAATAACCCACCCAGACGTTCCGTTACAGCCGCTGTGAGCCGATCGTTTCCCACCTGGAACCAGCTTATATCCACACATCCAATCTAGCCTTACCCTTTTCTTCGCCAAATCACCGCCTCATTCTGGACCCACATCGCCACTCAGCTCCGGCTTACATAACGCGCAGAGATTTGTACCAGAATGAACTTTCTTAAGAAGTTTCTGGGCTCCTCCCCTAAAGGAGAGCTCTCTGTGATTCCTTCAGGCCAACTCTTCCTCAAACGGGCGCCTGGCTCGCCCAAGTCCGCCACGGAATGCCTATACACGGATGCTGCTGCCTCCATTAGAGAGACCTCTGCTCCACACAACTACCTGCTCGTGATCCAGCGTGCTTATGCCGAAGGCGAGGAGCAGCTGAAAGGCGACGACGACGAGGAAGATGACGACTTTGAGGAGAGTAAGGACGAGAGAGTCTTCCTCATTGACCAGCAACTGAAGGTGTCCAAAGGCAACAGAAGTGGAGCGTGGGCCGTCTCCTGGTCTAACATGGATGGCGACGAGGGCGAACAGTTCGAGTTCATTGTTGATGAGAACGTCAAGTCAGCTGATGTCGACCAGTTTATGAACACCATCTACGCCTGTTGCTTCGAAAGGAAGTACCAGAGATCCTCCGCCGGCGTTACAAAGTCCCAATTACAAGAGTTCATATACGATCCTGACCTGGAGACGGAATCTCTGATCAGCGGCGTCAACAGCCTGGAACTCTCCTCCGCTGCTGCTGCTGCTGCTGCTGCTGCTACTACTACTACTACTACTACTACTACTACTACTACTGCCAAGTACAGCGAAGAGGAATACGACGAAGATGAGAGTGAATCTTCAGTTTACGAGGACGCTGAGGACGCAGCTGGCGAAGTTGATGGACTGGAACCTCCTAAGAAAACGCTCGCTTTGGAGAGTGTTACAGCCCCACAGGGAACATCACTGACCAACACCAATGCGAAGCTACACATCTACGACTCTGCTGAAGGTATTTTCCGTCTCCAAGACGAAGCTGTTGTTAGCATCCTCGATCTTGGTGACTGGAACTACTGGCTCTCTGTGAAGGCCCACAATGGCCTCGAGTTGGGAACGGATGTTAATGATGAGCTGAACTCCAGATTCGAGTCTTCAGTGAACTCATTCATCTTCAACTACTGGGTCAACGAAGGCGGTTTCACGTTCTTGCTCAAGTTTGATACCCTCGAAGAGATGAACATCTTCAAGGAGGGCTACACACAAGCCTACTATGAACACAACAATCAGGCCAAGTGGGCCAAGATGGAGGAAACAGATAAGGAGTACGCGCTCAACACATTTGAAATTCCAACGGAAGACGTTGAAATGGCTGATTACTATGAGGATGATGAGGTTGAGGAAGAGGAAGAAGAAGGCGATGACACAGAGACAAATATTCGTACAGGCTTGCACAAAGAGGCATTTTCCGACTCTGAAGATGAGGGCGAAGTACCGGCGCACACTACGAGAGGCCGAAACCAAAACTTGATGGTCTCTTTCAAGAATGATCGCTCTTACGTTACGAATGGTAATCGTATTGGTGTTTTCAGCACCAATGAAGATGATGACCTGAAGTACTCCACTACTATCCAGAACTTGACTGTTGATGGAAAGGAATTCACTCCATCGAAGATGATGTTGCACACAGAGGATCGTGCCCTTGTCATGCAGGGACAGAAGAAGGATACGTTGTACCGGATGGATCTGGAGAGAGGTAAGATTGTCGATGAATGGAAAGTCAGGGATGATCTTCCTGTAGTTGAGTTTGGTCCTTCTGCCAAGTTCAACCAGATGACAGGGGAGCAAACCTTCCTGGGTATCTCTGATAAGGGACTTTTCAGAGTTGATCCAAGATTGAGTGGTGATAAGCTTGTCGACAGTGATTACAAGTCTTATGCTACAAAGAATGACTTCAGCTCTTTTGGTACCACTGAGAATGGATACATTGCTGTTGCTTCCAACAAAGGTGATGTCAGACTCTATGACAAACTTGGAATCCGTGCCAAGTCACTCCTTCCAGCTATCGGTGATTCCATCAAACATGTTGAGACTTCTGCTGATGGTAAGTGGTTGCTTTGTACTTGTAAGACGTACTTGTTATTGATTGACATGACCATCAAGGAAGGGAAGAATGCTGGTTCTCTTGGATTCCAAAAGTCCTTCGGTAAGGACGGTTTGCCAAAGATGAGAACTCTGAGAATTGCCCCAGAGCACGTTCAGGCTATGCAGGAGAGTTCTGGAAAGCCTCTTGATTTCTCGAAGGCCTACTTCAACACTGGGTTGAACGTCAGAGAGCAGACAATTGTTTCATCTTCTGGTCCATATGCCATAACTTGGTCTATGAAAGCCATTCTCCGTGGTGATGCTTCGCCGTACAAGATCAAGAGATACACATCCAATGTCGTGGCTGACAACTTTAAGTTCGGATCTGACAAAAAGGTTATCATTGCATTGGAAGATGATGTCGCTATGGTCAATAAGAAGGCCTTCACCAAAGCAGACAGGAAGAGTTTGGCTGTTAGACCAGGAAAGAAGTCCTTCAGCTGATCTCTATCACTCACGTTATTTACGCCCCGTCTCTAGCATTTGCATTCAATATCATATCTCCTCTCTTCATGTGTTTTGGCTTTCCTTCAAATGTTTTTGTTTTGTTCTCTGTGTTGCCATCTTCATCACCCATCACAGACAAGCATCAACTTGTTTTGTTTCCTAATGCCACTACATTGACTGTGTATACCTTCTAATCAATTAACGGTGAATTTTAATATCAGTTTCTCGGCGTAGTTTTGATGTCTACAGCGATCTTGGGTTATTGACAATTTTCTTCATGAAGTGATGCTTCAAGCCATGGCCTCTTTGAGCATATAGACTTTAGAGTGATATTTCCAAGTCTTAGTTGGGCCAATGATCAATACTAAGAGCAATATTAGGAACAGGAAACAACCTGGACAGTAGTGCTTGGAGCTACGGAACAAACCAAGACATATCTGATCATAATTTTTACACCCTCTAAACGTCTTCCTTAATTACATAATTAATACGCTCCATAGCACCTTTACCGAAGAAGTCAGTGATGACCCTGAATCTATTATCAGCGTCTTCCAGTGAAGCTTCGAACAAGTCATTTCTTCCCCCGATTGCCTTTTGGTTCTCTCTAATATTGTGGATGGTTTCTCTGGCTGGGGTACATCTGGGACAGCGGTCTTCTTCCGAAAGACAACTTTTATGGTATGAATGAGCACATACAAAGTGAACAGTTTCACCATCGAGCTTGTTCGTACAAGAATGACACTTTGTTGGCTGGATAACTGTTGGTTCACACTCAAGCTTATGGATCTGTTCCTTCTTCTTTTCAACTTCGGCTTTATAGGAGGATATGAGTTTTTCATTGATTTCAATCTCTTTGCGTTCTGCTTCGACAAGTTCAATGATGAAGTCTTTGATCAGATCAACAGTAGCAACGTTGTTCACACTTAGCGCCTGGATGAATTCCAATGGGGTCATAATACGCTCTTTCTTGATCTTATCCAAGACATATTTGAATCTTTCCTCACCGACTTGAGCAAATACTTCTTCTGAAGAAGTATAGAACATCAAAGCCAACGCATAAAGTTCTTGTTCATCATCTCCATACTTCTCCAAGATGTCAACACAACCGTTGACATCTCCAGTAGCAACACAAGATCTGAACAGATCAATCTCGAAGCCAGGACCTTCGCGAGCAAGAACTTCACCTTCTTCAAAGTCAAAGAGGTTGGAGATCAGGAGGAGGGAATTCGAATCTAAGGCATTTTCGCTCTTTGCTAACTCAAGCGCCTTTCTCTGCCAACCTTTCTTCACCTCCACATCCTCGCTTCTATCACCAAGAGTCAAATAGAGCTCAAACAACGTGGTCAAGATGTCAACTTTATCCTTCTCGAATCCTTCAAAGATATCATAACTCTCAGAGCACGCCTCTAGGAAGATAACAAATTCATTGGGTCTGTTCACAAAAGATGGAAAGATGATTCTCGGGCGTGGTGGCTGATAAGTTGGAGCGGAGTGACCATTCGCCTTGACAGATCCGTTATGCTGGTCATCTTCTGAACTGGACACAGTAATGGTAGACGCAGCGCTGGACATGTAATCAACAAATGCTTTATAACTCTGGAGGATCACCGGGGTCTCTTCTTTTGCGTGTGCTGGCTCCGCAACGCTTCGGGTCTCTGGTTTGTATTTACCAGTGAAGACGTCAATGAGCAAAGCAGTAGTGACGTTCGGACACTCATCGAGAAGTAGCCTGGCATATTCAATCAGTATTCTCAGCGTTTCATCAACTGGCAAGGTCTTGATGTACCTCAATGCAGCATGTGGGTCGTTATTATCTCTGAGCAGAATCTCAACAGCCAATGACGAATAGCCCAAGTTTTGTGCAAGTTTTGAAGCTTGATCCAAGAAGTTTATGTCCCTACAGAGTTCAATGACAACATCCAAGTCAAACTCTACTTTCAGGAGCTCATTGGTTTCCTTGTCGTATCTGTTGATAAACTCGTCCAGCTTATCAACTGCTTTGAGTTTGCAATAGGTACAAAGCAACAATGTAACATGCTCCTTCGTAGATTCTCCCCGTTTTAGCATCTCCTCCAGATACCTCGACAGATTGCCGACCTCTGTGCTGTCTTTGTACATCTTGATGATCTCACTTGTTCCGCCAAGTGGCAGTGTCTCAATATACTGATCCATGGCCTCTGTAGTTTCGCCCTTGGCGTAGAGGTAATCACCGTACTGCTTTTTGATGTTGATCAGAGCATTATGGTCAACCTTATTCTCGGCAATCTGGATGGCAACCGGGTACAGATCTCTCTTCACAACAATGTCAATCTGTGTCTCAATGTCTTTTTCATGGATTTTGTACAGGAAACCATCAGAGCTGAGAACATAGATATCACCCCACAACAACAGAGCGTCTTGGACCGTGGAGGCAATAGTATGAGACATTGAGATGAGCTTGTGGTCTATATCGGCTAAGACAATCTTTGTGGGCTCTGCATACCCATTGAGTATCAAGCTCGTACTTTCAATAGTATTGGAACTGACAATCAGAAGATGTTTACCGAATTTGTACACCTTCTTCTTAGCCATCTCTAGAGCCAGATTGTAGGTCGCCGAGGACGGCATATAGTAAACAATACCTTCAGTTCTCCCGATGAACAGCTTGTCACCGTCGACTCCAATGGTGCCCAAGTCTGCACCTTTCGCATTGTCCAACACAGTCTCATCTCCTGGCCGATAGCCTCTCGTAGTCGGCACATACAGTACCTTGGACGTCGTAGTGACGTAGAGAATCGGGTCTTGGTTATTTCCCTGCTCCAACTCAAGACCGGTAACGGGGTCAGGTGATTTGTAAGCAACTGTCTGGCTCGATCCTCGATCTCTCATGAGGTCTCCTCTGATGACAACAACAACGCCGTTGGCGAAGCCGACGGCGACTATGTTAAAGTTTGAAGAGGCAGTAAAGGTCGTCACCGGGTACGAGTTGTTCCCATTCTTGATGTGAACGAGGGTGTTGTAGGTGGTCTCATTGAGCCTCTCAGGCTCTCTAGCGAAAATCTTCGCAAGAGACCACAGTTTGAGGCGGGCCGGCTGGCCCTGGCGCTCCGCCACGGTGGCGAAGAAGCCCGTGCCGTCAACGTTGCGGATAAAGGTGATGGTCCAGCCCTTCTCGTATGCTAAGAAGCTCTTAACAAGAGTCAGGTCGCGTGCGACAAGCTGGATGCGGGAGTTCTGCGTGGCAAGCGCAAGATAGTCCCCAACCGCACATACCGCTGTAAGCGACGGGTCTGAGTAGAGCGGCTGCGGTGAGCCGAAACTGGGATCCCTGATCGGGATAGTCTCAAAGAACTGGAATTGTCGCCAGGACATTAGGTCAAAAGGTGACGGAGAAATTGCGTATTCGGGTTGCTGTGCTAGTTGGGGCTTGAAATGCTCCGCTTTGTTTGTTGATTTAAGACTGTAGTAGTGCCCGTACCGATAGCTACAGACCAGGGCTCATAACTATGGGGCCTTATCTATTAGCCTATATTAAACGTTCTCTCGTCTGCTCCCGGCTCTGGACGAGGTTCTCATCCTCATAGTTTCAAGAGTGGCTCTTGAGAGGTTGGCAAGTGGGACGATTTTGTCCGTGCTGGTGCTTGTCACAGCCGCAGAAGACGCAGAAGAGCTGAAGTCGACATTCAGAATGTACTCTGAATCCTCACCGTAGTGGTAAGTTGGGTCGTCCTCGAAACGCCAGAACTTGACAGTTTTGTCCTCAGAGGCAATCCTTCTTGGAGGAAGTGCCTGGCCTGCGTTCAAGGGATCGGTCACAGCTGGGAAGTAGAAGCGATAGCCGATCCAGGAAGAGAAGACACCGATAAGAGCACCAGCGACCAAGTCACTCATTGTGTGGCGATTGTCAGAGTACCGAGACGCAGAAATGAACAATGCAGCCTTAAGTGGGAGTACCGATACTATGGATTTGAGTGTTTGGCCTGTGTTGGTGAATATCTTGTATCTGGTGCCAAAGAGGTAGAAACAAAACAACCCTGAAGTGAACGCGGTCGTGGCGTGGCCCGAGGGGAAGCTCTTGAATCCGTCACGTATCAACTGGAGGTTTCTCTGACCACAAATACCGACATTGCTCAACGACCCAAGTGGTGCCAAGTTGAAGTTTCGTGGCTGACATCTCTGAATCATGTCTGGTCTTGGAATACCAAGCTGAATCTTGAGGATGGTGACGACAACGGTCTGGAAAGCATGGCTCCCAACAAACGACAAAAGCCCCGTGTGAATGTTCCAGAGCTTGCGGATAACGCTGTCAGCTGGATCAGACCCGAATATCACAAGCACCAAAAGCACTGGAAACACCAAGGAAAGCGTGAATAACATCATATCGGAAAGCATCACCGCAAGGTCGTTGTAGTATGTGTGGGAGATCGAGACATCATCCAAGCTAAAGTCGTGGTAGCGGGGATCGCCTCTCCTCCACCACATTGCGAGAACAATCACCGAGATGTAGATAACCCAATCCACGAAGTAAGATAACGCGGACAAGGAGGAGAAGTTGGTGTTCCTGATCCTGAACAAGGAATCCTTGAAGGCTTCAGACAACATGGATTCTCCGCTCAGTCAAGTATTTTTGGTCATACTGGTGGTAACTTCTTGTTTGAAAGGCCTAACTAGGACGCTGTTGTGGTTATATTTGGAAGTTGTTGGTTTTGTGGCACTTCGGGTGGGGATGGAGGAGCCCTCGGAATTTCGTTAGTGTGTCACGTGTGTTCCCGGAAGTTTTTCCCCCCGCAGCGCTTTGATCGCGTGAAAACGGTGGGGACTACCACAAACTGGCAAACAGGCCGAACCGGTAAAGAACTACACACTTTCCGTTAATTTCAACTCAGTCTATCAAGAAATGCCTGCTGCTTCAACTATTGGCTATGCTGGCTGGGCCGCATTTGGTAAGTTCCTACTCACTCTCTCCTAGCACCACTTTCAGCACCAGAAAAACAAGGCTAACCGTTCGCAATAAGGCGTTATCGTTAGGGGATTCCAGCTGGGTGTCCTCAACAGACCTTTCAGCTCTGGTAAAATGGGATATGTCTACTCTGCTGGCTTCTGGACTGCGTTTGGCTACGTGTTCTACCAGATCGTCGACAGAAATGACGCCATCATCGATGGAAGAGTCAAGCAGTTGAAGGAGGCAAGAGCCGCAAGAGCTGCTACCGGCACCGATTAAGAAGGATACCGTACTCCAACACTATTTATTATCACTATTTATTATCATTATTTATTGAAGATCTATTTATTACGGAACTCGAAATCCGTATATGTACAAATGAGCCATTCAGTATCTGGTGATCTCACAAACTTGTGGTATTTGTTTTGATTACATAAGACTATCATGGGATATGGGATATATGTCCTTGGTTCTCTTCCTGAGATTTTACCTTTTAAAGCTATTGACATCTCTCCGATCTGTCATACCTAATCAAGCAATATCTTCAAATTAATTTGATATCATATTTTTAGACCTTCACAACGAGACTCTGAGTAGGATTTTTTGCCATTTAGTATTGAGTCAACTATATCTGCCAATTTATCGTGTCAATCAGTGGGTTGTCTTGGGACTTCATCAGCTAATAAATTCAGCCATATTGACATAAAAAGATAACCTCTTCCTTCTCCTATTCAATATAAGCCACAACTTTCTCCACTGACTCATCACCATGTCACCGCGCAGTATTGAAGAGCTCCTTTACAAACGAGTAAGTGCCAAACCAGATAACCACACCATCATCGCAAACTGACACGCATCATCAGCTCATGCAAAGCCCCGCATTCCACAGATTTGTAAGAGGAGTATACTACCGAGTAAATGGAATAGACCCGTCAATAATGAATGGGCCAAAGCTCACACAAACAGACGCATTTTTCAGGCCAACAGCATTTCAGAAATTCAAAGCTTGGAGAGTTTTGTTCTTTGATGAGATGAGAAACTCCGTTGGGATGAAGAGGAAGTACAACATTTGAAAACTCACTCTGAATGGTTACGAAGAAAATGACTCGTTTAACTCGGGTGTTGTAAAGACGCATCTGAGAACCTGGTCGTGGTCTCGTAGTTTTTCTTCCTCGTCCACCCTTTTGGGAGTTGGATACCCCACTGGTTCTCTCAATGAGCCATATCGATTCGCATATCTCTTCTTCTCTATCAAGGATTGTTTTTGATGGTAGCATTCATATCATGCTGTGCTAATGTGGTTTACATCACCGTTGATGTATGCCCAATATCGAAGTTTCATGAAAGGGAGTTGTGAGCCAAACGTTCACAAACCGAAAGAGTTCTGGCAAAGATCGTTGATAATAGATCATTTAATAACTCTTCAATAATCACAGAACTTTTAGCTTTTTTATCGTCAAGAATTCACGCCATATCACTCATTTCGGTAGCAAAAATGAAGCTGTACAGATATAATTGTCAACGTATATGCTGGTAGGAAGATTTCAAGAGATTCCAGAGGCTCTAAGGTATTTCAGAGAGTCTTATAACGTGCTCAAAGAGATACCACCGCTTGCAACTGGGTACAAAGTATAAATGGGGGAATTTCGCTGGCAAGTAAGGCGCAGGTCCAGGATGATGTAGAACAGTGTTTGGTGGGGTGTTGTTCCCCAAAGCGCTTAACAGGTTCCACTGGAGAAGATTTATACACTTACAGAGGGTTTGGAGGTTCTAAGCCGTATCTCTTTTGGGTACGTGGGGGTCAGTGTTGAATGTAAGCTGAAGGCCTGGGCATCGCGCGTTATATCATGAAGAGATGGACGGGACAAAGACAACACAACCACTCAACTGTGATCGAGAGGATCTCTTAAAATTATCAATTAGTGTAACTAGCTCAACGGGATCGATGTTTTGTTTCTGGAGCTGTTAAATTCTCAAAAAGAACTGTCTAGCCGTCCATTTGGATTTAGAGCGGGCCCCTGATATTAGGGAGCTACAATGAGCGATAGGTACCAAACAACATATGGTAAAGCGCGCACGGGAAGCAGGTTCAAACCAGAATAAGAGATCTAAAATGTTCTAGAAGCACTTATTACAATTGGAATTTTGCCAAAGTATGGCTGATATTGCTGGTTGTCCGGAGCCGTGAAGCAACCAGCGCTAGTACGATGAAACATTGCTCTGACAACTACTGAACAAAGCTTCAGCACCAACAAATACCGTCTATATAAAGATCAAAAGCCCAGATAATTGATCAATACCATAAACTAACTTGTATATTAAGACTCAAACAGTCCAAAATGCCCCAAATCATGGACTACAATCACACCCATAAACCGTCAGATTCGTCATCGTTCTATTCAGAAGTGTTATCTCTCCAGACAGACACTACCGATCCAACTATTCAAGACAAATTCACGTTCCCTAAGCACAACACCGAGTATAAAACATACGCAGCTCATAACCCATATGCTTACTCTCTGTGGTACAACACCCGCGGTGAAGTTGGAAACGAGACTATCAACAACATCAAGAAGAGGACTAAGCGCAAGCTAGAGGATCCGGTAAAGCCCCCACATCGACCTGAATTTCTCACTAAGAGAGTGGATTCACCAACCAAAGACAAAAACTTCTTCATCAACTCTGATGGTATCCATTGTGACTCTCCAAATTACAAAGTTCTGGAAAAACACAACTATCTCGAAGCTGAGAAACGATACAGACATGCTTTCAAGGAGCTCGTCATCACTGAAGTGAAGTATCATAACGATCTGAAACTAACTGACACCGTGTACCGCTCCATATTACAGAACTCCAGAAAATACAAGAACATTTTGAGCAAAAGCCAAGAGTCTATTATCTTCAGTAACGTGGAAACAATATGTGATCTGAGCGGTTTGTTCATTAGAGATGTCACGAAACAATCGAGGTCGATCTCTCATGGTTTTTTTGAATTTGATATACAGAAACACTTCAGTCTGATAGACGTTAATAGCATTGACTTGGGTGACCATCTCAAGAGCTATTTCATCAGATTGAGTATTGCTTACGTCTCCTATCTCAAGAACCACAAGTCACAAATGTTCCAACTGGAACATGCTGTGAAAGTTGGTGGTCCAAAAGTTTCGAAATGGTTGGATGAGTGTGCTTACCTATCTAAAGCAAGGTCAAACTGCTGGGACTTGGAGTCATTGCTGATAAAGCCAGTTCAAAGATTGCCTAAGTACTTGCAGCTTATTGATTCCTTGCTTGAAAGTTCAGATAGCTTAAGTTCAGAGCTTGTTGAACAATTATATGACGCCAAGTCTTACCTGGAAAGGTTCCTTGATGGGTTAAATTCCCAGCTAGATTATTTACCAGACGAAGAGGATGAGGAAACCGTTGGCGCTGTTGATAGGAACGTGTCTGGGGAATTGATTCACGGCACCAAGGCATATCTAGGGAAGCTCTTTGAGGGCAACAGCCAGACTGCCGAGACTGTTCATGATCAAAAGCCGCTATCTGTTCCTAAAAACTATCAAAAACTTGACAAAAAGACCCAACTCGACAAAGCTTTGCTTCACTACAGGGAGTCCAGACGGGAGTACATTGAGCTGGTGAATGAATTCAAGGTGGTGTACGGTAAGCTTAAACTCTTCAAGAAGACGATACAAGACTCATCAAAGCCACTGATGAAGTTTGTCGAGCACCATATGGTCTTCACCGATAAGTGGAGAGCACTCATGGAGAATGAGGACTCTGAAGTTGATGATGCATACATCAAGTCTATTTACTCCAGCTACTCGGAGAAGATCGCTAGACAGGAATCTCAAACGAAACTGCTGTGTGAAAAATTGAATGAAAAGATCATCAGAGCTACTGATATGGCACTAGAAAACTGTTCTGCCCTCAAAGACCGCATCAGGAAGCATAACAACAGCAGAAGTGCTTATGTGAGGTATATCAAAGGTCAGTTAGAGGGGCATAAGGCAGACTCTTTCAAAGCACAAGAGTACATTGCTATTGAAAACCAGATCAAAGATGAGCTCCCAGTACTGCTTCAAAAACTCCCGTATCTCATCCATTATGCATCTTTGCTCTACGCCTCTCTCCTCCAAGATTGGCTGAGGATGATGGCTGGTACTAACCAACTAGCAGCATATCAGGAGATGGTTGCGGGTGGCCACTTGCAACTGGGTGATAATTTTGACATAATTGAGGTCTATTCTTCTTCCAAACACAGCACTAGGGCTGCTTTGAAGGACTTTTGTACTCGTGATTCGACGTATATCGAGCCGAGTTTGCAGCTAAATATTCACAGTAGTCGGGTTGTCAGACGTCTGTTTGGCATCTAACAGAAGAAATACTACTGACTTACACAGTATGTGTATAACCATGAATAATATATTTCAATCGATATTGTACAGTACCTTCTTCCGATAAACATCCCCTATAAATTTCATAAGATAGTCAAAAAGTGCTGGTCGTGAAAAAATGCAATCGTAACATGTGGAGAGAGCTTCTGGCGGCAGTTTGCGCTTCTCAGTTACCAGAGTTCTTCAAGTTACGTTTCTGCTGCAGTTCGTTCTTCTTCACGAGTTTCTTTCTTTCCGCTCTGTTCAGAGTTCTTGGATCGATCAGCTCATCAGCAGTGCCCTTGACCTTATCGTCAACCTCAACAAGCCATTGGTTATCCAGGTCCTTGTTCTTACCCTTGTAGCCCCATTTTGGAACCCACTCGCCAGTGGCCTCGTCATACACCATCTTGCCGGATTTCTCCTTGGCCTTGATGCCCTTCTTGGCAGCGAAGAGCTCCCATTTGGTTGGCTCCTTGGCCTTTGGCAGCGGCTTCTCTCTTGGGAGCTCAGACGTTGGCACAGGAAGCTGCACAAGGGTTATGCTTGCAGACTGGCCGTTGGAGCCGGCACTCTCCGTTGTGGTCTTCATAGGCAGGGACAGGATCTGATTGATCAGGAGCTGTGTGTTATCTCTGGCGATGGCCTTGAGGTACTCCTCACGGTCTGCGTTGTTGGCGGAGAGCTTCTCGCTCTCGAGCGCGTTTGTGTCAAAAACAGCGAGGTTTCCGAGGTCATATGTGACCGGGATCGGCTTCTCTACTGTGACTGGCTTGTACTCTTGCTCGTTTGACATGTTACCGGTGGTTTTCCTCTTAGTGAAGATAACAGGCGCTCTTATAACAGGAGATGAGCACTCAAAATTTTTTCCTGTACACGCGCAGCAAACGAGTTCGCGGAAACCGGTAAGCGCACGCAGCGCCCCCGTCGGGCTGAATATTTCTCTTTCTGGAAAGACCCCCGTTTGAGGTTTCTTTACCGTAGTAAACGTCACCGGCCTCCAGCACAAACACCTGCACGATGACGGCTTTCGACGACGAGACTTACAGACCGACGATTGATGTGAGTTTGGAGCTTTCCCCGGGCTCGCAGTCTCTGTTTCTCTCTAGCCCCACATTTGGCCTTTTTGGTGATAACCCTGGGCCATTGTTGTGGAATTGGCACAGAGACTGCGTGGAGAGTGGAGTAAACACAGAGATCTTCTGGGACAAGGGGTTGTATAAAAGAGACTCTGTTGATAGTTTTTGAAGCGCTGGGAACACCTACTAACAAGCAAAAGGCGATTCTGAGCGTTGCTGATCTCGAGCAGGTTTCCGTCAAGAGAATAAGAAAGGCTCTCCAGGAGCTGTTCGTTGTGGACTTCGAGCAAGAGAACCACAAAAAAGAGATCAACGATCTGATACTGGAGAGGTACCATTGGCTGATGGACGAGCGAGAGAAGCAGAAAGAACAACAGGAGAAGAGGAAGAAGCGCAAGATGGAAGAGGAGGATGCCAAACTCGCTGCGCAGCTGGCCAATGAGGACTCAAGAGGTGGCAGACGCAGAGCCACGTCTGCCACGCCTGCGAAAGCCAAGAAGAAGCGTGCTCCCAGTGCACCTGGGAGTAGCTCTATCTCCACTGTGGAGCTCAATCTCAGCCCGAAACTGCAGGATCTTCTAGGGGTAGCAAGGCTTCCTAGAACGCAAGTGGTGAAACAGGTCTGGGACTACATCAAGTCACATGATCTCCAGAACCCGAACGACAAGAGAGAGATCTTGTGCGACGACAAAATGCAGGAGATCTTCGGCAAGAAGACGACTATGTTTGCCCTGAACAAGTCCCTCAGTGCACACTTGTACAAGGACGACGAATGACGAAGGGCACCTGGCTATTGTGTAATAAAACTAGAAAATTGTGAGATATAGAACAGGGGATTATCCAATATTTGTAGTATTTGTTACCCGTAATGCACTTAGCTGTGCGCTTGGCCGCTTAGCGGCGGCTCCAGCCGGCTATCGGCGCACAGCTCCAGCACCCGGACGAGATACTGAAAACTTTTTTGCATATTTCGGGCCTTTGTCTCTTTCATGGATCTACTGATCTCTGAACTGTATATTTGACAGGTGTATATACGAGTGGATACTCCAGTACGAAGCTTTATAATGCCATCAAAGAGAGATATCAGACTTGACAACCTCCGCGCTGGCTTGGAGGGATCAAGCTCGAACCAGCTACGCACAGAAGACACAATCACTGCTACTTCCGGATTCTCCAAAAGAGTCGATGAAAGCGATCTCAGAATCAAGAATATTCTATCTGGTGAAACCACTCTTGAGACGGCTTCCGATAGTGGTGAGGAGGACGCTAGCGAATTCCCAGATGGCGGACTACAGGCATGGACTGTGGTGCTGGGATCGTTCCTTGGTTTGATTCCTGTTTTCGGTCTCTTGAACTCGATTGGATCAATTCAAACGTATATCTCGTCGAACCAGCTGAGTGGAGTTGAAAGCTCAGTCACCGGTTGGATCTTCTCCATCTATTTGTGTATTGCTACTGCAGGCTCAGTGTTCAGTGGTACGTTGTTCGATAGAATGGGCAGAATCGCTCCAATGACAATCGGGTCTATTTTCTACTCCGTGGGGCTCTTCACCACAGCTGAGTGCACCAACGTTTACCAGTTCATCTTGGCATTTGGTGTTTGCGTTGGTCTTGGAACGGCATTGAACATGACTCCGCTCATCGGTGTCATTTCACACTTCTTCTACAAGAAGAGAGCTCTGGCCACAGGCTTGGCAACGATTGGTGGAAGCGTAGGTGGTATTTTCATTCCGATCATGTTGCGTAAGCTCTTCATCAGTGTCGGTTACAAGTGGGCCATTAGGGTCCTGGCGTTCGTTTGCTCTGGCTGTTTGGTGATGTCTATTGTCCTGACGAAGGAGCGACTACCAAAAGATGAAGCTTACAAGCAGATGGACTGGAAGAAACAGCTGACGACCTACCTGACCAGCTCGATCGATTTCAAAGCACTCAAGGACTTCAGATTCTTGTTCTGTGTTATTGCCATTCTCTTTTCTGAGATGTCTTTGACTACAGCTCTGACATATCTTCCAGACTACGCACTTGCCCAGGGGGTCAGTGAAGACAACTCATACCTGCTCGTTACGCTCATGAACGTCGTTGGTGCTTTTGGACGCTTCATTCCGAACGTTCTGGCAGACAAGTACGGGAGATTCAACGTGATGATCACAACCAGTGTAACTGCTACGATACTCTGCCTGGTTGTCTGGCTGCCATTCGGCAATAATCACAGAGCCCTGTATGCTTTTGCCATGACTTTCAGTTTCTTCACAAGCTCCATCTTCTCCCTGACTCCAGTTTGCCTCTCGCAGATCTGCAAGACATCGCAATTCGGTACGAGATTCTCTACTATGTACTTCATTGTTGCTTTTGGCAACCTGGTGTCTGTTCCAATTGCCGGTGCCATCATTGGCAACGGAACTGAGATCAGCCGTTACAATAACTTTGTATTATACTGCTCCCTGGTTTCATTTGTTGGACTGGCTTCCTGGATCGCCTCGAGATACTACATCGTCAGACTGACGCTGTGGATAAAGGTGTGAGTCTAACCAGTTCAATAAACATAGCACATATGAAATATATCTGTAGAATGGCTCAAATGCCACGAAGATCAGAATTTTGGTGGTGTAAAGATCCGCCTCATCGTGGAATTTCGCGTAGAAACACGCATCAAAAACCAATAACAAACAAACGCAGGAACCACAACCACCGCTAACCGCCGGTCCAGAGCTTTCTAGGAGATCACCTAAGGATGGTCTCGAAGCCCCAGACATCACGTGTTTTCAGCGAGGGCTCGATGCTCTCCATCGGCACCACAATCTCCACCGACTCGCCCAGAACGCCAGAACAGCATGCGGGCTCCACAGAAGTGTCCCAGGAAGCGTACGAAGCCCTGCTGAAGGTGGTCCTTCTGGAGTACAAAAACGAGCCTCGTTTCAAGGTGCAGTCACGGACACCTTCACCAGCACATTCCCAGTCCAGATCGTCGTCTCCAGCTCCTTCTTCGGGCTCAAGGCCTTCCACAAGCTCAGACAATGCGCTCAAGAGACACTCTTGGTTTGGCTCGCACGCCTCAGAGGACAAGATGCCCAAAGATGCCATGCCAAAGCTCAAGAAGGTGCTTCTTGATATTGCCATGGGCAAGAACAAGTCCATTGTTGATCCGCTGACGAAGCGGTCGTTTCTCCGGCTTTACAACGACCTGCTTAAGCCGACGTCCTCCATCACGAAAGTCGATGAGCTGGTCGTCATGTTCATCGGTGATGCCACTAAAGAGATTCAGCTGTACGCTGGTGAATCCGACATGAAGACAAACGTGTACCAGCAGGCAAACACCTTCATCTCGGTTGTCTTGGGGATTCTGAAGACATGCAAGCACAGTGAGGATTCCATCAGGAAGATCCAGGACTACCAGAAGAACATGGTGGCACCGCAGAAACAGAGGGGCCATCTGAAAGTGCCAGCAGGCCACGCACATACTTCTCAACAGCCACAGGTTAAGCCAACTTTCAGGATAGGCGAGATTTCGTCAGCAAAAATGATTGGCGAGATATTCAACATTGACGAAGTGGCTCTACAGCAAGATCTTATCAGACTCAAAGATGTCTCCACAGAACGTGTTCTCGCTGCTGATCTCGCTGCACTGAAGAAGAAGTTGGAGAAGAACGAGGCCGTTTTCAATCCAGACGATTTTGACAACACAGACTTCTACTTCTCATGGAAAAGACAGCAACTGAAAGCACTCGATGAAGTCATTGCCAAGGTTGGATCCATTCAAGAACCACCGTCTTCAACGCCACGTTTTATCCCATCAGATACCCGTTCTGTTTGCGTTGAAATTTTTTGCAGAGTCATGAACTACGAGGTTTCAAGAGGCTCGGAATCCCTCATATCCAACAACATGCAAACCCTCCTAGACACTTGTACCAAATACTGGAACATCGATCCTGTCTCAACGGCTTGTTTGCTATATCAAGCCGCACACCAATCAATCCTCAAGGACCCCGAGAATGAGTTGAATCCAGAGAAGACTGAGGCTCTATTTGGAGTTATGTACAGACGTCTTGGATCTGAAGTTGATCAAGAGACCTGGCCAAAGCTGAATAAGAAAACGTGGATCACAAACCTCTCAAACACATACATCCAAATCATGACATCGATCAGAAGCACACTCACAGCGATTTATGCTCCCAAGTCTCCAAAGTTTACCCCGTTGCTACGCATACTCTTTGAGTTCGTTGAAACTGATCCGTTCTTCGATATCCTTGTCAAATCAGGCCTACAACAGCGCTGGTTAAAGAGATTGAAGAATTGTGTCCTCTCCACCACTGAAGCGAAATACATTGAGCTCCTCCAAGCCATCCCACGTGATCACACGCTGGATCTACTACACATTAGAGACACTGCACAACAGATATACAAGCACATTCAAATGCTTCAAAAGAAATTCCCCAAACCTTTGCTTGATCAGATATTTATTGCTAATGAAGCTGCATTCCTATTCATCAAGTTGTTTGCTGAGGATGTGGAAAACATGCTTGGTCATGTTGAACATTATTCAGTCAAGTCTGGCAAATCGTTGAGCTATGTTGATGCTTTGGATACCTATTGTGAATTGAGGGACTTGAGAGATATTTACGTGCAAGTTGCTACTAGTAAGGCTCCTCCTATGGCTTTGGAGAAGTTTTTCTTCAAGTACTTGGATGAACTGGCTGACTTTACATGCAAGAAATTCTTACCGGTGGTTAAGCAATCATTGGAAAACGACTCTTTTGAGCCGTTGGATTTAGAACATGATCGTGGGTACAGTTCCTCTGTATTGGACATTTTCAAGATGATAAATGAAACTTTTGCCCTATTCAAACAGTATAGCTGGGGGAACGAGATTCAGATTGCATACATATATACCAAATTGTTGAAGTCTGTCTCAGATTCTTTAGTGTATTACTGTGCTAGGGTGATGATGATTGCAATTGGAGATTTAAAAGATGAGGAAGTTGTTGAACCACAAGAACCCACTAAGAAGAATCCAACATGGTTATTCAACGAGATGAAGGCTGCCATTACTACAGACTCCAAACCTGTACTACCGTCGCCATTTTCATTCAAGATGAGAACTTGTGTCACGTTGAACAACTTGTCACGTATGTCTAAACTGTTGAGTGACTTAGAATCACAACTCGATCCAGAGAAGATTAAGGACTTGGTCAGTGGTGTTGATACATATAAAAAGGGTGTCAATAACGTATTCACCATCCGTGTTGTTCGTGCTGAAAACATCAAACCATGTGGAAGTGATGGCCTATCAAGCTCTTATGTGGTACTTATGAACACATCGCTGAGAAGGGAGATTGGTAAGACCAAAACAATTCCAAAGACTTTGAACCCTGTGTTTGAAGAGGAATTCGAAATTGAATCCAAATCAGAAAGTCCTGTTTCAATAACTGCAACAGTTTGGGATAACAGCTCTAGAATGACATCCCAAGACCTCTGTGGTCGTGCTTTATTGCAATTGGATCCCAAAAATTTCAGAAATGATGGTATCCCTGAAGAGGTGACTAGAGATTTAGATATACAAGGATCTCTGGTCTTCCAAGTCTCCCTTGAGAGTGAGAAAGATGATGCCATATTCAGTATTGGTAAGGCACATAGATCTATCATGAGAACAATGGAGAGGATTTACTCTCTGATTGTTGAGAAGTTTTCAGTGTTCATCAATCATTCTTTCTCAAGACATACTTTAAAACTTGTTTGTGGTGGTAATGGTCTTCGTAATCCAAGTGTTGATGAGGCTAATGATGCAATCGTTCCATTGTTTGATTACTTGAACTCCAACTTGCAAATCTTAGCAGGTACTTTGGATTCAGATCTGTTGATCAATGTTATGATTCAGGCATGGAAGGCTATTCTGACTAGTGCAGATAACTTATTGCTGCCTGCTTTGGCAAGTGTTAAGGTTTTCACTATTCTATCCAACAATGCTACTTGGAAAAATTCATTGACTAATGCTATGGCCAATGTCACCAATCAGGTTTCCGTTCCTGGATATGGTCGTGCTTTGACTCACATCGAGGTTGAAACTGTCTTCACATGGTTGAAGGCTCTGTGTGACTTCTTCCATAACGATGGTGCTGGCCCACCATTGGAGATGTTGAAGGAGGATCATTACCAACGACTGTTGCTCATTCCAAGTCACTATGATGAAAGCACTTATGTCCTGGAGCAAGAGGTTGAAAGATTAACTCCACTCGTGCTGAAAGCCATCAAAGCCAAAAACTTTTTGGGTGATGATAAGGAGGCAATGAAACGGTCTGAAACGGTTGCTAGGAGTAAGACTATTGTTGCTTATGGAACAAGGAAGAGAAGAGCGGAGACGATTAAGAACCTGAAACACAGTGATAAAGAAACCTCATTGTTCCAGATTTCTACAGAGGATATCATACTAAGGGTTCTCCTCGCCAAGGATGAGAAAGAGTTTGTCAACAGACGTCTCACAGAGAGGGAGAGAATTGCCAAGAGCATTGCCACTGAGAGACTGGCCAAGCTTGCCGTCCAGGGAAGACAGGGACGTTGACAAGACAGTCACAACTAATTGAAGTATCTCTGTGTTCATTTGTGAGCTTTAGCAACACCGAGCGAGGTATCGAGATTCAAGAAGAACGTTACATCGTTGTTCCAGTTATACCTACAATCCAAAACCTGTTTAAATTGTTCATGTATCCAATGACATCATTAATATCAATATAGTCTTATACTCACTTTATTAGTTAGCTTCAGGATATCTGATCTATGATTACATAAGCGATAGGCGAGAGTGCGCCGGGTAGGGCCACGATCCGGAGTTTGTATGGATTACCATCTGGAGAAGCTCAACAAGCCAAAATGTTTCCTCTACAAACATCTCTTTAGCCGGCAACGTCACTTTTTGTTAGGGAAGCAGAGCCAAGTACACACGAACTGACTGATACATAATGCCGCTAGCAGACACAGACACCATCTGGGACACAGCGGACTCGCCCTTTTTGGAGAGCACTCCACCGCAACCGCCGAGTCTGGAAACATCTCTTCCCTCTTTGCCGTCAATGGCGCACCTGGAATCGGCCAATAATGACGATTATGAGTCCAATGAACTCACTAAGGCATCCTTGGGCAAAGCTGTGCCGATTTTGATTCCTCAGAAGAGCGGAAGCGTCTCGTCGCTGCCCTCCATCACCAAAGCTGCTCCAGCAAACCCACACACAACGAAGCAGGACGTGGAGTCGCAAATGCTCTCCAGCTCCCTGTCCTCCAGCATCAATGACACTGTCTCAGAGCTTGCAGAGCAGGCCCAGCTCTCGCAGTCAGCAGAGCAGCAGTTGACCCCAAGCACTCCAGTCCAAGGAAATCGCTTCTTCAACAATATGTTCTCAGCAGCTGCCAGCTCTTTGTCTTTTAACAGAGCAAGAGCCACGGCAGATGACTTTCTGGTGGACCCTGATGTTACCCCCTTGGCACACTCTCCGGCTGGGGGCGACTCTGAAATTGAGAAGCCTGTGACTTCGCCGAGTATGCTCAGTTACAGGCGCAGCAAGTCCAAGAGCAGAGCCAGAAGAAACACCTCTCTGGGCTCTTTTGAATCACCACAATCCCCGTTGACGGAGGCTGAAAAGCCGTACCTGCCAGAAGGCACATTCGACAACAACCTGTACGTTGAGGAGAAGTTCAAATCAACTAATTTCCACTACGCCACAATCCCGAGAAACGAGGCATTCCACAAGCTGTTCAAGTCCGTACCAGCTGATGAGAGGTTGCTTGACGACTTCAGCTGTGCTCTGAGCAGAGAGATTCTACTTCAGGGGAGAATATATGTCTCAGAACATAACATCTGCTTCAACTCCAACCTTCTGGGCTGGGTCACACATCTTGTCATTCCGTTTTACGATATTGAAGGGTTCGAGAAAACGGCTACAGCTGGTCTGTTTCCCAATGGTATAGCTGTTCAGACTAAACAAGGCTTGAAGTCATTTGCAAGTTTCATCTCCAGAGATAATGTGTATCATTTCTTGACCGAAGTTTGGAAGGCATCCGGTTATCAAAGCTCAGAAGATGGGACCCATTACAGGAACGATCCTTTGGCCTTGAGCGGCCCTTTGATACTCACTAAAGAGCTGGATATGAATAATGATCCTACTTTCAATGATGCTATGATGTCCATTGATGGTGATAGCCCTTTGAAGAGAAGAACTGATAGAAACTCTCTAAGTTCATCTGAGTCTGATGATGAGATGGATGAAGAGGATGAATCCAGTGATAGCACCGATTGGCCCGAGACTAAAGTTGCTAACCAAAGTGTCTACAAACTTAAGCCATCATCTAATCTCAACTATTCGGGTAATTACGCACATTCCAAGACTAAATGTCCTTATGATCCGACATCCAACAACGAAACCATCCTTGCCCGTGAGAATATAAAATGCCCACCGGGATTACTCTATGAGGTTCTGTTTGGAAAGAACACAGAAACAGTCATTGCATTCCTCACTTCACAAGATTCTCGAGAATTTTCTGACTTCTCTGATTATGAATTGAACGACGAAGGAAAGAAAGAACGCCATTATGAATACATCAAAGGTCTTAATTTTTCAATAGGTCCCAAACAAACAAAATGCCTCGTGAAGGAAACCATTGATCATCTTGACTATGATGGTTATATCAACGTCGTCAATACTACACAGACTCCAGATGTTCCTTCTGGTGGTGCTTTTTGTGTCAAGACGAGGTATATCATGACTTGGGGAGCTGGAAATACTACTGATCTAACCGTGACTTATTGGATACACTGGATGGGTTCAAGTTGGGTCAAAGGTGTCATCGAGAAAAGCACCAAGAGTGGTCAAGATGCGGCTACCAAGGCCCTTGTTGAAGTTATCAAGAAGACTGTTGAGGAAAAGGTTGAAGAGAAGGTTGAGACGGTTGAAGTGACAAAGGAAGAGAGCGTTGAAGTTGATGAAGGGAGTGTTACCGAGAGGCCAGCTCTCTCATCGGCCCCTGTCCAACAGACATCTCATGCAAGCTGGATATCCTCTGTTTCTCCGTTCAATATCGTGGTTCTTGTCTTATTATCGCTTATTGTCTTCCTTCAAATCACCATCATCCAAGGGCTTCAGAAAGTTCCGCAGAAGACTACGAGTGCAGCTGTGAATGCTATTCTGGATACGGTCGACCCTTCGCTAAATGATGCTCTCTTCCGTGGGGAGGAAGTGATAATCTGGAACTGGATCGATGAAAGGGCTGGCAAATTGGCTGCCTCCAGAGTAGAGAAGGCAAGAATGATTCAGACTGAGATTGATGATCTGCTAGAGAAATGGTCTGCTGGTGAGCTCAACACTGCTGAAGGCAAACGGCTAGTTTGTGCGGTCAAGAAAAGTGTTAATGACTATGCCAAACTTTCTAAGGGGAATAAGGACGAGCAACTGAAGTCGCAGGAGTTGAGGGACGCTGTACAGGCGATCATTTGAGTAATCCGGGAACTATGAGAATTTTCCGATATTTTCCGATTGATGTTATGTTATGATTTGACGATAAGATAATCGAAAAACTGTAGCTCAGCGAGTTGTTCCCTTTACTGTTTTGTCTTCTTCGGCGAATCCGGGGAACTTTCCCAATAGGGTAGTTTCCCGATTGGGACTGGCGCGGAGGAATGAGTTCGGGTAACGAATACAACCACGTTGGGCTCTTCCTGCTAGATATTTCACTGCCCGGCTTTTCACTCAAATTCACTCATCTTTGAATATAAACGACACAGAAGTTTTCGAACGAAAACAAAGCAAACTCCAAAAGCGCAAACGGGCGCAGATAATCGTTTCATGCTTTTTTGATACCATCAACTACAACAAGGCCACACTAAAGATCAAAAAATGAGCAGAGAAAGACGGCATTCTCCCGACCCAGCCACAAAACCACTACTTGTCAGATCCGCTTCTCACCAAGGGTCATCCTACGACTCAGTGACGGGGTCTCCAGTACGATCACGGCACAGAACAGTCGTTTCATCGCTTCGAGGTGAGGCTCACCGAAACAATAACACTCTCACTAGCTCTGAGTGTTCAACTGCCGATATATCGGTTTATTCACATGAATCTGCCTCAGATGAACTTCCCTGGAAACAAAGGCTTCCGTATTACCTCCCGTGCTTCTCGTGGATTCCAACGTACACGCAAACAGATTTACTCGGAGACACAATCGCAGGCCTTTCTCTCGCATCTTTCCAGATCCCGTTGGCTCTTTCGTACGCCACCTCAGTAGCTCACGTTCCAGCACTATGTGGCCTGTATGCTCTTGCCATTCCACC
Organism: Petasospora mississippiensis; assembly: GCA_030581715.1. Classification (NCBI taxonomy): domain Eukaryota; kingdom Fungi; phylum Ascomycota; class Saccharomycetes; order Phaffomycetales; family Wickerhamomycetaceae; genus Petasospora; species Petasospora mississippiensis. The sequence goes on along the minus strand of JAKTVV010000040.1, from coordinate 52,398 downwards.
AATCATATATGGTATTTTCGGGTCAGTTCCGCAGATGATTGTTGGGCCAGAAGGTGCTATATCTCTCGTTGTCGGCCAAGCAGTTGAGAAACTTGTTGCGCACGAGGGCCATGACCCTGTTGATCTAGTCAGCATTATGTCTTGTATTGGTGGATTCTTCCTTCTTGGTGCTGGTTTGAGCAGGTTTGGGTTCCTGGACAACGTGTTGAGTCGGGCTCTGCTCCGTGGATTCATCTCCGGCGTTGGTTTTGTCATGATCATTAACTCTCTGTATGATGAGCTTGGTGTGAGAATCATCAACCCTGATTTTCCTACACACTTCCACTCCCCAATTCAGAAAATCTGGGCCCTACATAAATGCTGGAGCGATATTCACAAGCCTACGGCCTGGATCAGTCTGGTTTCCCTTTCGGTGATCTTATCAGTCGGTGCGTTAAAGAGGAGATTGATTGCCAAGGGTTTCCGTAACTTTGTGTTCTTTCCAGAGATTTTGATTGTTGTGGTGGCATCAACAGTGCTGTCAGCTCACTACGAATGGGCAGACATGAAAGTGGAAGTCGTGGGGAAGATTAAGACCTCAGACTTCAGCTACAATTGGCCATTCTCTGCTGATATGCGTGCTCTATATCCAAAGCTTATGTCTTCTTCATTCCTTGCTGCCATACTAGGTTTCTTTGAGTCTACAACAGCTTCGAAGTCGCTTGGCTCTAGCTACGACTTACCAATCTCCTCCAATCGTGAACTAGTTGCTCTTGGATTCTCTAATATCTTTGGTGGTGTCATTGGTGCTCTACCAGCGTTTGGTGGTTATGGGCGTTCTAAAATCAACGCTCTATCCGGTGCTAAGACAACCATGTCTGGTCTTATCATGGGAATCGTTACTCTGATAACCATATTTGCCCTCTTGAAATACATTTACTACCTACCAAAATGTATTCTCTCTTCTATCACTACCACTGTTGCTATCAAGCTTCTGGATGAGACTCCACGTGACTTGATTTTCCATTGGAGAGCTGGAGGATACAGCGAGCTTGCCACTTTTTGTATCACAGTCATGGCAACTCTCTTCTACTCTGTTGAAGCCGGTATTGCCCTCGGGTGTGGTTACTCCATCATCATTGTCATCAAGAACTCCAGTCGTTCTCGTATCCAGATTCTGGGTCGTGTTCCTGGTACAAATACGTTCCTCAATGCTGATGACCCAATTCTGGACCAGGAAGGTGAGCCAAATCAGATCCAAATCCTCGAAGAGATTGAAGGCTGTCTCATTGTCAAGATTGTTGAGCCGTTAACTTTCTCTAACACGTCTGATTTGAAGGCTCGACTTCTTCGTCTTGAATGGTATGGCTCTACACATACACACCCTGCTGCTCCAAGAATGAGAGATGAGTTCATGAACCAGAACGTCATTTTTGACCTTAAGGGAATGACATTCTTTGATTCTTCTGCTGCCCAGATCCTATACGAGATCCTTGATGGCTACCGCAAGAAAGGTGTCCATTTCTTTCTGGTGCGTGTTCCTACAAAGCATGGCGTTCGGGATAGGCTGAGAGGCTCTGGTATTCTTGGGCTCTGTGATCATAAGCTGTACTCCAGCATTGATGAGGTATTGTCGATTATTGACAGGACAGAAAGAGACATGAGTGTCAAGGCAGTGCAAATGGCTGATCCTTCGCAGTCTGTCTGAACCCCTCTTTCGTTCTGATATCCGTGTATTTATTGTTTCATTCCAACTGACATTTGCATATCTACCGTTTCATGGACGACTAATTGCGATTTACCCGTAGTAATTATAGTGTATGCACATCTCAGCAGCCCCGCTGCCAAATTGGGAATATTTCCTGTTTAGGAAGTCTAGATAGATAGAATCCCTGAGAAACGGGCTTCTTCTCAACGGTAATCTGCACGTTCGCGATGCCAACGGGCAAATAAGTGGCACAAAAAGACAGTATTAGCGTCCGGATACTTACCGGACTCCAAAGCCGCTCTGGTGCCAAACTTGTAGTGCTTTTGTTGAAGCGTTGGCTGTCTGAGAGGGTAGTGCTGGCCTCTGATTGGCCAGAGTTTGGGTGGCGGGGCAAGTTTTCGCCACTCGCCCGATGCGGGCTTCTCGCGAATATTTTGAGGGTTTTAGCGCTCGACGTGCGAAAATGGCGGGAATTTCGCGTCACAGTGGCTGGCACCGGAGCGTCATCGGGCGGCCCCTTCTGGTTTTACAATAGGGAATTCGTGCCAATTATAGGTATAGTAGCACACAAACCATCAGTTTTAGCAGATTAGCAGTCATCAGCTCGCAAAAAACGCTCTCCAAAGAACATTGGCGTAATCGCCGTCCTGATACGGTAGCTTCGTGGGTGTTACCCGGGAGATAACCAGCAAAAGTCTGGCGTTCGCGATTCGCAAAAAAAGTGAAAATCCACAATCAACAATAAACACACGCGAACCACAGCGACCGAACACCACAACAACCACACCTCCCAACACCACACAAAAACCATCCAGGCACTCTCCGGAACCCATTGAGCAGGCCACACATTGACACGTACCAGACACTCAACCGTACAAGTGAGCCGTCTGCGAAACAGCACTATATTGGCTGCCGCCCACATTTCCCCAGCGCCCTCTCCCGCATTATCATCTCACACCGCTACGCGTGGCGCTCCTGAGCACTGGCACCAAACACTGCCAATACTGTCGTCAGCCGCTGCCCAGAGTTTCTCTAGCCAGAATCCACACGGCATAGAGTACGCCACGCCATATTGCGCTGACTTTGACACGCTTTCCTCTGTCTTGCGCGCTGCTTGTTCTATCCCTCTCATCACCAGGGTTTCTGTCAAGTGCATGCATTGACATCTGTCGGCTTTACTGAACGCTTCCCACTGAACAACCACACAAAGTACACACTTCACACAGGTGAACCCCCTCACATATCGCCCAAAAGACTCAGCGCTCACCAACAGAGCTTATCCTCCCTTTGAGCGATATACATTGTCCCTCTGCAGTACCAAAAAACTACGCCAACCCACCTCCCTTGGTACTCGCCAACTCTGCTCCAATCTGTTTTTTGGAGACTACACAATCATCCATGGATTCCTTCAACGAGACCATGGCTGCTCCTGCGAGCATGCAGCCGCCACATGTCTCTGGCCAGCCGCTGAACATAAACACGAGCATATCTTCAAACCACACATCGCCGGACGCATCCCAAGGAAGCATCGTATTACCTCACGATGTGAGAAGGTCATCTCTCCAGAGCTCCCCTGTGAACCTTGCATCAAGTCTCAGTAATATGACGTTGGACCAGCAGCAAATACAGCAGCAGCAACTGCCGGACCAGGCAACTTACACGATAAAAATCAAGAATGTCCCTTCAGACGTCTCTTTGAGAGAGGCCTATTGCATCTTTGCGTTTGCAAAGGACTTCATCTCTGTTGAGATTGTTCCGGACTCCAGCAATTTGCCGGTTGTTTATGCTAGATTCAAGTCACTCTCTTCTGCATCCACATATTCACAGATTCTTGAGTCTAGATATGTCTTTGGTCCGTCTTACCCATACTACATGAGCGCTGAAATTTTGGACACAAGTTATCAGGCTCCATTGTCGTTGGGTTCCTCTGCTAAGAGACCAAGTATCGGTAACCAGAGATCCAGGTTCTTGTTCAGTGATCCTTTCAATAACGAGCCAATCTCTGAAAATGAACCTCAAGCTCCTCAAGTACCACCACCACCACCACAACAACAACAAGCTCCAACAAACTCCAATGGGGTCGGAAAATCTCTTTTGTTGATGGAGTCTCAACAGGATGCCAGGGAGTATGAACAGCTTGTGAGAGATCCATGGGCTCAGCCAAATGCTTCCAGACCACAGCCTTCAGTGTCTTCATCCTCCTTCACTGCACCAAGTGCACCATCGTCTGTCCCTTACGTGAATTCTCAACCACAGACTCCAGGTGTTGAATGGGATAGAAGAAGACAAAGTTCAGCTTTCTTCAGTAATCAGTCACCATTATTGGGTCCAGGTCAGCTTGCACCATCTCAAGTTCCACCTCAGCTCTCATTGAACCAACAGCAACCTCAGCAGATAGTTGGTCCAACACAACAGCTTCCAACACCAGCACAGTCTCTGGGTGCCCCACCTATGAATCCAAGCATGCCGCTTCAGTCAGCACCTGGCACCATGTCATCAACGCTGTCTAACCCCGCATCACAATCATCACTCGGTGCTGTCCCACCATCATCTTCCACCCAAGGCTCCATGGCTTCGTCTAATCAATCATCCCAAGTCGATTTGTCCATCCTTGCAAGAGTTCCACCACCAGCCAATCCAGCTGACCAAAATCCACCATGTAACACGCTGTATGTCGGAAACTTACCACCAGATACCACAGAAGCTGAGCTCCGTCAACTGTTTTCGCCGCAACGTGGATTCAGACGTCTCTCATTCAGAACAAAACAAGCGAATGGTGCTACTCCAGGACAGTCATCGCATTCTCATGGACCTATGTGTTTCGTTGAGTTTGAAGACGTTGCCCATGCTACAAGAGCCTTGGCTGAGCTGTATGGTAGAACTCTTCCAAGACCTGGTGGTGTTCCTGGTAAAGGTGGTATAAGGCTGTCCTTCTCAAAGAATCCATTAGGTGTCAGAGGGCCTGGTCAAAGAAGAACATCAGGCTTTGGTTACCAGACCGGCTTCAAGAACTGATTATGCTACATGTGACCCTGTTTGATTTTTTTTTATCTCAGTTTGTCTGTCTTTGTGTTTTTATTGGTGTCTCTTTTTGTTTCATGAGTTATTTTATTTACTGGACATCAGCGACATAATTTGGAGTTTGATTCTGCTTTTTTTACCCTCACATGACACCGTGTTTGAGCACTCGTGTGTCCTCTCTTTGAACACTTCTCATATTTCTTATTCCTCTCCCCTCTTTTACTTGATTTAGACGGCATATTTGTTTGTTTTATTGCTATCACGTCCCACATTGCTGAGGTATGTCTTGAGGATATATTCTTTGTTCGGATTCAAAAAGCCTGCAACGCGCACTTCCACACTTTTGGCTTTTACTGTATGGCTGTTGGGACTGTGCCATAAATTGGCTTTCTTGATCCAGTAAGGTGTTGAACATCTACGCATTTTTCCTTTTGCTCTATTTCCCATTTGAATGGCTCTTTTTGTCTCTCTTTTTTTTGTCCTCGTTTATCCTTTCCTTCTCTTGTTTGACGACGGAACCCCGCAGCCATCTTACAGTTGGCCGGGGCCGCAATACTTTGTATTACGATGCATCTTGACTATGAACTATGTGGTATAATATATTTTTTACTCTTTATATTGGGATAAGTGTATATCTGGCCTAGTTTCTGTTCCTGGTCGATGTGCGCCGCAAAAACTGCAGCGTTTATGCAGATATGCACCAGCTAGTTTGTGTCAAGACATCTGCAGCGATAAGGACAAGAATGGCTATTGTGTGCCTAGAAATTCGGTAATCCACTGAGATTCTAGCTATACTGACAGTGTTAAGACTACATTGATTAACGCAGGCCCTCCGTTTGACACAATGAGAGCAGTTTCTGGATAAATTCCACACCATTAGGTAAATGTCCTGCTGTTACGTCAGCCGCGAGGGCTATGCTGATTATCCTGGTGTGGAGCAATTTTATCGCCACCCCATATATTCAGTGAAACAACTCCCCCCTTTCACCACAAAAGAGAATCCAACACTCCATAGCCACACACACAGCACACGCAAAGCCATGCCGGGACCTCTTATTGTCGCACCAACCTTCTTTGCCGTTGCAGCTGGTGCCATCATCGGTGCAGGCGTCGCAGCTGTCATCTACGAAACTGATCTCATTGACGACATCAAGGACATCACCCAGAGCGTCAAGCAGGTCTTTTTGGAAAAGAGAAAACAGAGGACTAATCAGGTCGCACAAGGCTTTAGAACTCCCTTCAATCAGTACGATGGTGATGATGATGGCGACCTGTACGACATTCCCTCTGCCCCTAGCCACCTCAAGCTGAACTTCAGTGCTGAGTCTGAGTTAGAGTCCAACACTGACTCTGAACAGGAGTATTCCCGCATCAGAAGACGTGAAAGAAGAGGGAAATTGTCCAACGAGTCCTCTGCTGTGGTCAAACCAAAGCGCTACAGAGCCCGTGAGGAGAGCATTCTGATCTTCCCTGGCGCCTCCCAGTCCGAGGACAACGGTATCACCACTCCTTCTACCGATGGCCTTACCACATCTGACACAGACTCCAGCTCCAGTGAGCCAGTCATGGTTGATCTCAGCACCGACGATGAGCGCATGGTCTCGTCTTCTGCTACTCTTACCAGGGCTAAGCTCACGAACTGATAGCAGTCACATTAGGTACATTTCGGGGGGTTCTCACGGGTCAACAAGGTTCAGGTTTTTGTGATAGTTAGGGTTTAAATACATTTATATCATTCTAGCAAGTGTATCTCAGCATCAGGCGTCGTAAATTGTCATTAGATGAATGGGTAGCAATAGCCTCAAGAGAATGTGGCCAGAACAATGATCAGCGTCAACACAACCAAAATCATAAGGATAACACAGCTCCATTTCCTCTTCTGTCGCTGGTAGTTGTCGGCTTTCGTGAGTTCCTGCGTAGCGCTCTGCGCGTTATTAGCCAAGTTCGTCATGTTATTCTCCACTGTGTCCACCTGGTGACCTTGTTGCTGCACCAGAAGGCCAAGTTGTTTATAGATGGAGTTGATCTCTTCAACACCTCCATGGATCTTCTTGATCTCGTTGGCACGCTCTTCAGCAAGCACAGTGTGGAGATCCAGTTCCTGTTGGGAGATTGTGTACTGTTGCTGTTGTTGCTGTTGCTGCTGTTGCATCAATGGGGTCTGCTCGTTTGGGGACAAAGACGGAGACTCGTCACTCAAAGCCGTCTTATTAGTGATGCGGTCATTGAAGATTGTCGAGTTCTTGCGATCTGTGTAGAGACGTTTCAGCTGGTTGTAGTTGTTTTTGACGCTGTCAAACTCCTTGCGGAGCTTTTCCTCACAGAACTTGTCCTCAGAGTTGGCATTGTTGTTATTGGCGATAAGATGCGAGATATCATTGATGAGATGCTCCAACTGGGTCTTGTAGTCGTTGAGCTCTGCGATGCGGACATCTTCAATGGTTTTTCGGAGTTGCAGACTGTCCCGCTTAGAGCCAAGCTGCTGTATAAGCCTCTCGAGATTGTTGACGCCATTGGCGAAGTCTGTCAAAAGATTGGATGTCTTTGTGATTATGAGCCCAATCTTTGTCTCCCCAGAGCCGTTTGAAGCTTCCTGTACATCTCTCTGTGCCTCCAGATCGACAGCAAATGACATTGGGGCTAGCAAGAAATATCAGTTGTCCTCTGTGTGGGGAGTTCGCCGTACAATGCTGGAGTACATTCCTTGTGCTGGGTACAAAACGAACCAGCCCGCGGGGGTGGCACCGCCACACACCCGGACATCATTTTATACGCCACATATCGCTGAATGCGGATGTTGTGTGGCGGTGCAAATCCCGCGCCAAAACGCGACGCGTCAATGCTCAAAGGGGGAGACAACGCGTAATCTTTCAGCTGTGCTCGTACCGCGTTGGACCTGGTACGCGCCAGAGATTTTACACTACATACCAACACACGTTCCGCTACTGTTTCTGCTATCACCACAAATACTCCTAACACACACACACACACACACACACATCACCAACAATGGCCAGAGCTGACAAGTTGAAGGCTCTCCGAGCTGCCAGAGCTGCTGGTACCAGCAAAGGCTTGTATGAAGAGGAAGAGCCTGAGGATATCTACGACCTCGTGGACGAGGACAAGTACAGAGAGAAGAGACGAGAGGAACTGTTGAAGGATGATTTCGTCATTGACGACAACGGTGAGGGCTACGTCGATACCGGTGCTGACGAGTGGGACGGTAAGAGACACCAGTACTACTCAGATGAAGATGACGAAGTACTCGGGTCCAAGAACAAGTCCAAGAAGTCCAAGAAGCCACTTCCGGTGAAGAAAACAGCCCCACTGAGCAACTTCTTTAAGACGAGTGCTGCCTCCATGGCTGCTCCTAAGAAGAAGACCATTGGCACAGACTTTGATGACATTCTTGGTGACTTCGCCGCCCCGGCTCAGAAGAAGAGCCTGTTCACATCCAGCTCCTCGAAAACGCCATTGTTCAATTCCACGAACAAAACAAACAATACCACTTTCTTCAGTAAGTTCTCTGAGAAGAAGGCCGCTCTCAGCCTGAAGAAGTCTCCCAAGCCGATGGAGCTTGATGACTTTGATCTAGATGCAGGTAATGTGTCTTTTGAGAACTTGGACTCCTCTCCAACAAGAGCCAACAAGAGAAAGATTGGCTCTCAAGGTATATCTAATGCCCCTGAAAAGCCATCAGAACCAGTGAAAGAAGAGCCTGCAGTAATGGACGTTGATGAAGAGGAATCCGACGACGATGTTGTGGTTGTTAAAAGACCAAGGGTTTCCACTACCGTCAACAGATCTGTTAACATTACCGCTGCTAAAGCGACCGAAGCCAAGTCGGACGAGACCCAGATGAGCCTACCACCGTCATCTCCTGGATCTATTGCTGATACATCGATCTCAAATACCGAAAAGATTGACAAGGATTTGGTTGCAGGCGAGGATGCCGATTCTTTCAAGATGTACTGGCTTGACTATGCCGAAATTGATAACACACTAGTGTTGTTTGGTAAGATCCTAACTAAAGACAATCAATACGTGTCAGCTATGGTTCAGGTGACGAACTTCAACAGAGAGTTGTATTTCCTTCCAAGGGACTTCAGAAGAGTCGAAGGTGAGGACACTGAAGAGGCTATCAGCGCCATGGATGTTCATTCCGAGATTGCTCCTTTGATCATGAGTAAATTTGGTTTGGATGCTTTGAAGGCTAAGCCAGAAGTTAAGAAGTATGCCTTTGAGAAACCAGGAATCCCTAAGCAGAAAGAGTATTTGAAGTTGTTGCTTCCGTTCAATCCTCCAAAAAATTCCAAGCTTACACTTCCATCAGATCTAGAAGGTGAGACCTTCTCTCATGTCTTTGGTACCAATGCTAATGTGTTCGAGACCTTTGTTCTCCAGAGAAACATCATGGGTCCTTGTTGGTTGGAGATAAAGAACGGTGACTTCAACGCTTTGAGGAACTCATCGCACTGCAAAGTTGAAGTTCAGGTCCCAAGTCCCAACTTTGTTACTCCAATTGAGCAGTCTACTCCAGAGTTCAAGATTATCCCACCACCACTCACATGCTGTTCCATTTCTGTCAAGACCAAAATGAATCAGAGAGAGAACAAGCAGGAAGTGATTGCTGTAACACTCTCCACATACAAGAACTTGCCACAGGATGCTCCAATCCCAGAAGATCTCAGGCCAACAGAGCAGACTACGCTTGCCAGACCTATTGGTGTCTCGTTCCCTCCAGGTGTCAAGCAACTCGCAGTTGAAAGTAAACTTCCACTCAGAATGTTCAACAATGAGAAGACCATGCTCAATTGTCTTGCTGCTCTTGTCAAAGTCGCAGATCCAGATGTCTTCATTGGTCATCGTCTTGAAAATGTCGCTTTCGATATCTTGATGCACCGTATGCATGATCTGAAAGTGACAACGTTCTCCAACTTTGGTCGTCGCTCACGTAGAGAATGGCCGGACAGATTTGGTAAGAACAGTTTCAACTCTAACTTCATCTTGAGGGAGATCTTTTCAGGAAGATTGTTATGTGATATTGCTAATGAGATGGGTCAGTCCTTGACAACCAAGTGTCAGTCTTGGGATTTGCCAGAAATGTATGATGTTGTTTGCAAGAAGAAGCTTATATCGATGGATTACAACTTGAATAATGAGATTTATCAGAAAGATGCTAAGCAATTACTACTGGTGTTGAAGGAGAACGCCCAGAACTCACTTGTCACTGCTGAGATCGCGTTCAGAATCCAGATTCTGTCTTTGTCTAAACAGTTGACTAACTTGGCTGGTAATGCATGGAGCCATACACTTGGTGGTACCAGAGCTGGTCGTAACGAGTATATCTTATTACATGAGTTCTCTAGAAATGGATTTATTGTTCCCGATAAGGAGACCAAGAAGTCCAAACAACAGCAGCAAGAGGCTTTGAGACAACAACAAAGTGAAGAAGGTGCTGATGAACAACAAACTGCTGCTGGTGCTAAAAAGGGCGCCAAATACCAAGGTGGCCTGGTCTTCGAGCCTGAAAAAGGTCTTCACAAGAACTACGTTTTGGTTATGGACTTCAACTCGTTGTATCCTTCTATCATCCAGGAATTCAACATCTGTTTCACTACTGTTGAAAGAGATTTAATAAACATCGATAACCTGCCAGATGTTCCTGCCACTTCCGTTGCTCAAGGTGTTCTTCCGAGGTTGTTGAATACTTTGGTTTCCCGTCGTCGTGAGGTCAAAAAGCTTCTGAAAGATCCAAGCTCCACGCCTGTTGAGAGGGCTCAATACGATATCAAACAACAAGCTTTGAAGCTCACTGCCAACTCCATGTATGGTTGCTTGGGTTATGTTAACTCCAGATTCTACGCTCAGCCGTTAGCTATGCTTGTGACCAACAAGGGTCGTGAGATCTTGATGGACACAAGACAACTTGCAGAGAGTCTTGGTCTTAGAGTTGTTTATGGTGATACTGATTCCGTCATGATTGACACCGGCTGTGATAACTTCAAGGATGCTATCAAGATTGGTGAGGACTTCAAGCTCAAAGTCAATGAGAGATACAGACTCTTGGAAATCGATATTGATAACGTTTTCCGCAGACTGTTGTTGCATGCTAAGAAGAAATACGCCGCTATGAACGTGAGTTTTGACAAGGCTGGTCATGAACAAGCAACATTAGAAGTGAAGGGTTTGGATATGAGGCGCCGAGAGTATTGTCCCCTTTCTAAGGAGGTTTCTGAGTACGTCTTGAACCAGGTTTTGGGTGACGAAGAACCAGAAGATGCCCTGAACAATGTTTACTCATACTTGGAGAACCTTACCAAGGAAATCAAGGAAAACAAGATTCCTGCTACCAAATTCAAGATCAACACCAAGCTTTCCAAAGACCCAAAGGCTTACCCTGGTGGTAAGAATATGCCTGCTGTCCAGGTTGCATTGAGATTGAGAGAGCAAGGTAAGGTGATCAACGCTGGCTCCGTCATCACATTCGTGATTACAGATTCTGAAGGTACTTCACCGGCGGAGAGAGCTAGAGCTTTGACTGAGATTCTAGCTAAAAACTCAAACATGAAGCCGGATCCGAAGTACTACTTGGAGAAGCAGATCTTGGCACCAGTTGAGAGACTTCTTGACCGTATTGAAGGTATCGATCTGGCCAGATTGTCTGAGTCGCTTGGTATTGAGTATAGAAGAGTTCATCACAACCATACAGGGGCTACCACAGATGCTCTTCAGCCATTAGAGTCGACCATTTCTGATGCAGAGAGATTTAAGGATTCTGTTCCTCTTGAATTCAACTGTCACTGTGGTTCTTCTTTCAAGTTCGGTGGTATTGTCGCTTCTCATGACTACTTGGTTACAGCAGGTGGTATAGAGTGTAAGAAGTGTTCGACTAAGCTCAGCTGCTTGCAAGTGTCGAGTCAACTTGAACGTTCTATCAGAAGTTTCATATCTTACTATTACCAGGGCGTGGTAACATGTGATGACTCGACATGTGGTATGGTTACTAAGCAAATTTCCGTTTACGGTAAGAGGTGCTTAAATCATGGTTGCAAGGGTGTGATGAGATACAGATACAGTGATAAAGATCTTTACAATCAACTTCTTTACTTTGATTCCTTGTTTGATGTTGAAAAGAACAAGTCTCAGAAGCTCAGACCACTTTACTCTTCTGATGACAAGAGTAAACCTGCTGATATGATCAAAGGTCAGATCGATGCACTTTGTGAGCAGAATCGTTCATTGTTTGAGGTCCAGAGGAGTGTGGTTCAGAAATACTTGAGTGATTGTGGTCGTCGTTACGTTAATATGTCGAGCATTTTTGATTTTATGAAGTGAGGGTTTTCTCTCCATATATTGTGTACTATGTTTAATTTTTATGAAGATCAACGGTCTAGCCGGTAAGCATATCAGGTAGCAGCTAGTAGATCACATAATTGATTGGTGCAGGGGTGCTGATAATCTATTAAAATTAAGCTGATCAGGCCAGGGCTTTCCAAGCGAGTAATTATCTTAAAGCAAGCGCGCAGCTATTTAATCCCTATATATAAAAATATTAATATGATCATCATCATCATCAGCTAGTATTATCATAATATTAAGTTACATATATTAATTTAATAACTATAATTATATTAATTTATATAAATATATAATATTTTTTGGAGCTTGTGGATACAAGGTTCATTTGATTTTTTTAAATAGACTACTGTGACTCTATTTTCCGGTGAAACTTGATCGAACGATTTTTTTATTTATTTTTTTTAGATCGAGTTTGATATATAGTCCTGGCGTTAGTTGAGATTTAAGATACTGATCCCACATTGCCTCAACTCTATTGACCTCTGTTGGTCTCCGTTGGTTGTTGTGCAGCTGACGGGAACCTCTACATGTGTCAAATATATAGTCCATAACCCCAAACGGAAATAAGCGCGAACCAGGGCATTAGCTGATTGTTCCACTACATGAGCGGCGTCGAATTATAGTAAATTCCTGATGGTTTGATTGATGAATGTTTGCAAGAATATGATCGTCTTCCCATGGTACCAGATAATGGTAAGCCATGAGCTATTGGTGTGGAAACAGCTTTTTGAAAACACAATATCGAATTCTAACTCCCGCACAAAATAGGCCTACGAATAATATAGAAAAGGGGGTTTTGAGACATCGTAAGGCCCTGTGCTTACTTTGTGTGGTTCCCTGTGTTATTTTGGGTCTAATTACTCATTAAAAGCACCTATAACCTACAATTCCATGATTTAGAGATGGCTGTGTACATATTACGCATCGGCCGCGTCCGCTCGCTGCAAGGGGCAATCCCGCACTACACAGCCCTTGTGGCCATTTTTAGCAGTTTTATTATGGACACAATGCTAATTATAAAAATTATATTCCTTAGGCATCGCCGAGGTCCACGCAGGCAGACAATAAAGTCTCTGAATCGCAACGGGGCTTTGCGCCCACCGATATAAATAATGGTCGTGGAAGGGGGCTTTTTTACATGTATCAGCGTGGCGCGTGGAATTAAAAGGCCGGGGCTGTGAACAAGCTGGGCGGAGCTGCGATGATCTTTTTATCTCCCCGTAAAGATCCTTGTGCTTTTAAAAGACACGCATCTGCACTTTTTTCCACCCGTTTCACCATTTTCCAGGAAGGCCAACTCAGCAACAAATAACGCAATGCTTCTCCCTACCAAGTCCTCAAATATCGATCTGTGCCCTTCCAAGCTGCTGATGCCGCGTTCCTTTACATCGGACGTCGTCTCCACTGCCAAATCCTTCAAGTCGTGGGACACTTGCATGGATAACAAAACGTGCAAGATCGTTGCTATTGTCGGTATCTGTCTTGCGGCCATTGTTCTCATCTGGATCATTGGTGGTCTTCTCCGCTGTCTGTGCTACGGTGTCCAGGGCATTTGTGAGGCTTTGTGCTGCTGTTGTTTCTGTTGTAGATCAAAGCATCACAACCACAGAGGCATCGACGATGCTCCTTCAGGAAACAATCCGTTTGAAAATCCAAACATGTATCCAACAAAGCAGCAGCCTATGCAGTACAACTCGTACTCTTCACCGCCAGCTCAACAGGTGCATTACGGTCCAGGCGTTGTGAGCGATGAGACAACTGCTTACGGTGGTGAAGCCGAGAAGTACTACAACCCGTACAAGACCAACAGAAACGGAAACTTCTGATGTTCACTACAACGACGCTCGCTTATGACTTTGTACTTTTAGTTAGATTGAATTTTGAATGTGTATTTTCCCTCGTATCGTAAATATTACCCAGCCTATTTCGTCAGAGACACCCTGATGTCATGGACGGTGTTGATCAGGCTTTGGTTCAGCTCCTGGCTAGCTTCGTTGAGCGACTTTTCAGCATCAACGACTGTCTGTTTCAGAGATCTCTGGGCTTTCAGCAACTCTGGGTGCTGGTCAGCCTCCCAGCTCTTGATGGCTCTGGCAGTGTTGCAGAAAGTGCCTGGCAAGAACATCTTGAAGCCGGCAATACCAAATACAACAGGGGTAATGAATCTGATAGGTAGCGATCTTCTGTTCACGAGAATGGAGCCAGACAGCATGAACGTCAAGGCATAGATGAAGCTTGGAAGGAACTCATCCTTTGGATCGTAGAGGGATGTGATACCGGATGTGAGATTGTTCCATTCGTTACGAGCCGCGTGCTTCAGGTTTCTGTACTCGGCGTCCACGTAGTTGATCTGGTCAATGACAGAGGTACGGACACCGTGGAGATGTTTCTCCAGGAAGTTGGATGTGTTGATCTTGAACCCGTCAACGTACTTCGTAACAACGGTCTCCTCCTTCTTCACCGGCTGCTGAGCCTGCTTAGCAGCTCTCTTCGTGGATGGGCTATCGGCGACGGTCTGCTGTTCGTCTGTTATGATTGTGGAGAGGGAAAGATCGTCGTCCTTCTCGTAGAAAGATCTGGACGGTTTGGTGTCATTCATGGCGTGTGGGATGGACCAGATGGAGAAACCGGCGAGCATTGGCAAGCCAACCTGGAGCTGTTAGTTTGCTGCAGAGCGTAGACGGGGATTCAAAGCGCTTACCTTGGCGACCTGACTGAAAGACATCTCAAATAGAACACAGAGCGGTGATGGTCTTCCACGCAAAGAGAGCCAATCATAGGCTGTAATGCTTTTTCAGCACTGGCTACGCGCAAAACACTTTCGCGAAAAACATCAACACACCCGAACACCACCCGCCCCAAAAGGTAAACAAACAAACAAACATCTCTTGACAGTGCCGTCATTATGAGGCCGTTAAAAGGAGGGTAACGATGTCAGAAACACCCGAACACGTAAGGTTTCAACGGCTTCAGCAGGTGTGCACAAAGGCCCTCGAGGAGTCTCAGAAGATCATCACAGACGGCAATCTCGCGTCGTGCTACCCCTCGATCGCAGCGTCATCGGATGGCCAGCAGCTACTTTCAACGGTTAAAGAACAGCTCATAGAGTCGTGGAAAACGAATGCAGCTGCTGAGTTTGAGGCGATTTTCCAAGAACGAGGCATTGAGAAGAAGCTCGATGAGCTCGATGAGCTCATCTTCGAGGCTCAAGAACGAAAGAGATTAGGCAAGAAGAGCAGTGTTCCGTTCGATCAACTGACACCTGTATCGATTGTTTCCAGCCATTTGATCCCTGTGAAGAGTGCAAACTTGAAGCATCTGCAAGAGCAGCTAGAGCTGATAAAGAAAAGCAACATCAAGTTGTTGGGAGACCTACAGGATATGGTCAAGGAGGCACATGGTTTCAAAAACGATGTTTTGGAATCATTACAGAATGTTGATACGATGGTAAAAGTATCGGAAGAAGCCGATTTGGAGGACAAGTTGAAGCAGCTAGCACAGGTTATTGCTAATGAGGAGAAGGGGAATGTCAGTTGAGCTAATCGCATGGTTTCAATGTAACATTTGTGAATCCACAGTCCCAAATACGTTGACTATGCCGTCATACCCCTACTATGTGATGGGAAGAAGTCGCAGGACAACGCAAGGCAATCCCAAGTTGATAACACCGTTACACTACGGTCAAAGTAGAGTTAGGACAGCATTTATGAGCCACAGCTCCATGAACGCTACGAGAAAATTAATGATATGATTACTTATTTTTTTTGGTGAGATCGTTTCCTTATAAACAGCTTCTTTCAAGCATACTTTCTGCAGTCGTAGTCCCAACCAGACATTATCTTTGAAGCTTCACAGACACTTTGAGACCAACTGGATCCGTAGATCAGTGGTGAGTATTGAGCAAAAAACAACACGACAAGGAGTGCGAAGGAGCCAATGAGGGCGTATGCGACTGGAGTCTTTCTGGAGAACACATATGTGACCAAGATGTCAAAGAAGTGACCGAGAGTCAAGATTCCAAAGTAATAAGCTGGAAGGTAATGGTGCAAGAACAATTGACGGCCCATCAAGAAAGATGGGAAGAAGTGCAAGAACCAACCGAGCAAGTAGTGAAGGGTCTGAACGTTGAAGTTATAAACATGTTCATCGCTACCAACAGCGGCACCCAAGTGCCATCTGAGGATTTGAATAACAACGTAGAAACCAAAGCCGAATACACCGAGTGTAACGGTCCACCAGATTGGAGCATTACCCAACAAATAGATCTGACGATCCGGTTCACCCCAGTAGTTGATACCACGGAGAAGGAATGGCCATGTATTTGGAGTGGATTCCCAAGCGTGTGGTGTATTGAGACCGTTATTGATGTGCCACATTCTCTTATGAGATTCAATGAGCTTATCAAAGAAGGAAAGGTCCGGATAGTTGATTCTTGGAGCATCAGCTGGCAAGAATGGATTCTCATTGGTCTCAATATACCACAAACTCTTATCAAGAACACCTTGGGTAGCACAAGTGACTTCCTGTTGTTCGAAACCCCATTTTGGAAGTTTGACTTCATGGGAGAACAAGTAACAACCGGTCATAGCGTGACGTAATCTGAAAACGGAACGCAAAGCGGTCAAATTCTTTTGAGCATCGATGTCTGGGGTGTACTCCTTTTGGATTTCAACAACGAAATCATCATTAGCATCACCACCGAAACCTTGGTAACCATAACAGGTGACTTCCTTCTGCCAATCATTTTCAGAGACAGGACACTTATGATCATGGGAGTGGAGACGGCGACCAGTGAGCTCGTGTAACAATCTGATCTTGGTACCGTCAGTGATTTGTTCAAAAGTGGTTGGTGCCTCCGAAACATTGTACAACTCAATCAACCAGTTGTTGTTACTATCCAAGTGTGGGTATAAAGTGATCTGTTGTTGTTTAGAGCCGGTCTCGTACATGTGCTCGTGAGAGTGCAAATAACCGCCCTGAGTAGCAACGTGACGAAGTGTGACTTTAGAGCCGACACCGACGTCTTTCAAGATGTTTGTAGGGATCTTGTTGCCCTTCAAAGTTGCTCTGAAAGCGGAAGACATGAATGGGGAGCCATCACCTTCGTTGACAAGGATGTTGAAGTGGATGGCGAAGAACGCAAGGTAGAGAGTTATAGGAACACCAAGCAGGATAGTGGCTCTAGCAACGGATTGCTTGAAGATCTTTGGAACTGAGACGGACAAATCGCCAATGAGGAACCACAGGTCCCAGACGTTCAAAAGACCAATCCACGCAATAGTGAAGAGACCAACCCACTTGGAAGACACCGCAAGCCCGAGGGCAACGCCGGTGGAGATCAGCGCCTTGTACCACTTGAGCGTGAACGGCACCTCGTTCTGGAATCTCTTGTAGCCATAGGCAGCAGCAGCGATGAAGAACATCAGCGGGGAGTCCAGCAAGATGTATCTTGAGATCGTGACATAGGCGTTCTCAAAGATAAACATCGCAGCGGTGAGGAAGGCGACGGTGGATCTGACACCGGATGCTTTCAACGTCAAGAACATCAAGATCACGGTTCCGACACCGAGCAGAGCTGGAAGGGAGCGCATCAAGACGTATGGAGTTGTCTCCGGGAACTTCGTGCCAATTTTCTCAAACCCGAAATCGCCTGTGAAGCCGCCGAGCGCAGCAACACCTGCGAAGAGCATCTTTGCGAGCGGAGGATGGACGTCCATGAAGAATGATCCCTGGATGTACTTCTTTGCGAAGCCGCCAAAGTGCACCTCGTCAAACACAACAGAGTCCGGCTTGGAGATGTTGCGAACTCTGATAACCAGCGATACAGCGACAAGAAGAGCAATATAGAGACGATCCTTACCGGAAGAAGCTGACCGCAGATGACTGAGCTCAGGCTGTGGGGTTGTCAAGAGGAAAGGACGCGTCTGACCCTTCTGGTACTGGAGCTTGGGCACCGGATCATGCTCTGGGGCCGTGCTCTGGGCGGGAGCCTTGGGCTTAGTTTCCTTCACCTTCTTGGCCATTGTTCCGATAAAGCGAAAAAAAGAGTCTCTTTACGGGGGCTGTGGGGTGCTTCTAGCGATGAAGAGTTGTTGATGTTGTTGTCGCGTCGCTGTTCTTTATGACACGTCCACCGGAAAGAGGTGGTGTGCGGGTGTTTACGAAAGTGTTTATGTAAGCATATGGAGACAGACACATAGACACACTGACACATCCAAATACGTACGTTGCTTCACTGATAAGCTTATGGTTACGTCTGTTGGATAAACAGAGGACGTAGAGGCCCATAGAAGTCTACCACGTTATTGGGCTACCAAACGGCGTTATGAAAGGAAGTTCCCCACATGACCTGACACAAAAACCACCAGCTTGCAGCTAAAACGAATTAACTTCCGAAAAGATGGCCCCTGTGTGGTTCTTGAGACTCCCTACAGTAGCAATGAAGCCCAGTTTCTTCACTTTCTTGTTGAGTGGTCTCTTCTGTTTCGTCCACGCCGAGTTCTCGGACAAGCTCTACCAGGACATTGTCAATTATGCACACTTCTGTAAGCTTACCCATTGTATAGACAAGCCGGGGATGCTCGTTGAGGGCTTACCCTTTGCAGAAGGTGGTTGCAAGATTGACTTCTGTCGATCGGACAGAAACTCTGGAGCCAAAGTTGAGAAGATCCACACTGCTGCTGTTGATGAGTCCGGTACCGCATTCGTCACAGTTGACGACAAGAACGAGGAAGTTGTTGTTGCTTTCCGAGCTTCAGTGACAGTTTCTGACTGGTTGAGTGATTTCTACGTTGCTAAAGTTGAGTATAAACCCATGGCAAAGTACCCGATGGGTGTCGCTGTCTGCCATGGCTGCAAAGTTCATCTGGGCTTTTACCAACACATGAACACCATTCACAACGAGTTGATTGAGAGCATCTTAAAGATCTACGCCAGGAGTCCTCTATATAAGTTGGTCATTGTTGGTCACTCTCTTGGTGCAGCATTGGCCTCATTGACTGCCATCGAGTTCAAGTTGATGGGGTTCTATCCACATTTGTACACTTTTGGAGGCCCAAGAATCTTCAATGAAGAGATGATGAGCTGGGTGAATGACCTCTTCAGATGTAAATCTGACTACAAAGAGATTGAGCAAGGGGTTGAGTCTGCGGATTCTGTTGGATTTCTTAGAGTTGTCCATGAAGGTGATTATGTGCCTTTACTCCCTCCGTCTTTCAAACAAGCCGGTGTTGAGTTTCTTATCACCAAAAGAGACTTACCACACGATAAAGCGAATATCAAGGTTAAATTTATCGATCAGGATGTTACCAAGAAGACTACTGAAGAATTTTGGAAGATTTTACACGGATTTGAGCACAGGACGTACTTCATGACACTCAACAAGTGCTGGGATGTTGACGGGCCGGGGCAGATACACATTACACGTGAAGCTGATGTTACACAACATGAAGATGAGGGGGGAAGTTGAGATGAGCTTGACATATGAATGGACTACGTCTAATCAGTATAAGAAATCGATTACATACTTAAAGACTAAGACAACAAACCTGTATCTTGCAAGATATTCGCAAAGATACTCTCCTTGACGACAACAAACACCAGAGACATGTTATTTGTATCTGTTGCCTGGGTGATATATGGATAAATTGGCAAGCCTGACCTGTTCACTTTTGAGAACCTCCACAGTATGTATTTTGTAGCTTTGTTAACGTCGTTACCACCTTTATAATCTGGGAAGTATTTCTCCAGTGGAGAAGTTGGCAACTTCTCTATAAAGACATCGATTTTGTTCAGGAACAGAATGATCGAGCACTTGGAGAACCAGCGAGAGTTAACAACAGAGTCGAACAGTGTTAGCGACTCCTCCAATCTGTTTTGAGACTTCTCTTCCAGTAGAGATTGGTCGTATTCTGACAGTGCTAGACAGAAGATTATGGACGCAACATTATCAAAACAGTAAATCCACTTCTTACGCTCAGATCTCTGTCCACCAACGTCAAAGATGTGGATCTTCAGACCTTGTAGTTCGAACTTCAAGTCAAAAATACCAGAGGTCTTCTTTCTGGTTCTGATAATGTCTGTCACGTTTGGAAGGTAGTCCTCCATTGAGATTCTGTCCAGCTCTTCGAAGAAGTACTTTGCAGAGTCCATGAGATAGAAGTCCTGTCTGTGGTCTCTCAGCAGTTGAGTAGTGGAAGCATTCTTCCATAGCGATTGGATCTTGAGCGCAAGTCTCTTGTCGAAGTTTGCATTTGGATCCACTGGTGGTTGAACTGACAGGATTTCGTCAAAATCAGACTCATTGATTTGATCATCCTCTTCTAGATGGATGTTGAACTTTTGGTAGGCCCTGACGATATCCTTAGCGGACGAGACGATATTGCTGAAGATGAACGGCTTAAAGTCGTACAGCTCTTGTTCTGTGAACCCGTTTGAGTGCAATATCCTCAATTGTTGTAGGATAGTGGACTTACCAGACTCACCTGTTCCCAGCAGCAGCACTTTGGTGTATTCATGGGAGTCCTTCCCATTTTGTAGAGCATTCAGAGCTTTGTTACTGCTTGTCAGTGAAGTCTCTGAAGGGACTATCGACTGCTTACGATTCGATTGGACGGTTGCAGTTTGTTGTTGAACGACCGGTGGCTTCTCAACTGTGTTTGTTACTGGCGCTGTACGTCCAGCAGGTGGAGCAACAGGCTCTTCCTTTGAAGAGCAGATTCCCATATTCCTCTCTTCTTCTCGGTGTTGCTGCGGGTTGTTCTTGGCCTTGTTCTTCTTCTGAATATGGGAAAAAAGAGGGAAATGTCCTTATAGGTACTGAATTTACTGGGAAAACTCGATGGACTAGCTAACAGATGGCTATTTCCGCTGTACTGGCTCTGCCGCTGTCTTTGCGTTGCACAGAGAGAAATGGCCCACCCTGGAACGGCCCACCAAAAAAAAAAAAAAACAACAACATTATAATAAAAAAAAAACAGATGATAAGCTGGTGTCCGGGTGTTTGGTTATACAGACCTATTAATAAGCCAGATGAGCCAGGCTAACCAGCTAGTGCTATGATGAGAGACGGTGGCAGAGCTCAATGGCGAGCTGAGAGGCCCATATCCATCTTGGTGGTATTTTATACAGAATTTTGTAAATATAGTACACCACGAAGTGGCGGTGTAGGCACATCAGCAGCGAAATGTCTTGTATGGAAACAACCATATATAACACACAAAAGACGTAAACCGCCCATAAAAAGAGACATGACAGCTGCTGCCAGGGCTCAGAGACTACTGGAGAAGGCCCAGTTCAGCAGAGCCAAGGGGTCTTCTGAAGAGGCAAAGACGCTGGCGTTCAGCGCCCTGACATTGCTCCAGAACTCTGTTGATGGAAAGACACAGAAGGTGTGTGAACAGGCAATTCATATCTACTCGGCGATCAAGCAGGGAAACAAGCTGACGTACGACGAGACCGTCTTGTGGCTTTCCTCTGTGGTGAATGGCGAGTTTTATCCCCCAGTTGATGGCGAAGACATCTTCATAGAGGCGTCGTCCCCATTGGACGATACACTCACGTTGTCCAGAGAGCAGCAGGAACAGCTGCTAGAATGGGTCGCTGTCAGCGCCGTTGATTGGTCGTTGGACGGACTGGCACATCTCTGCCAGGAGATGCTACAGGACTGCTCGTTTGTGACGTCAATGATATCGACGTCCCGCAATAACGGTGAATATGTGCTTCGATGCATCGAGCCACACACAGACAACAGCTCACGGTACGGTGTTTTGCTGAACTTCAACGGGAGCCGGCGACTGGTGGAGATAGGTAACAGCCTGCCTCTGCTCGAGAGGTCGCTGTACATCAGGTCGAGGTCAAACGACAGATTGCTGTGGCCAGCGCTGGTGGAGAAGGCCTACCTGAAGGTCAAGGGCAACGGATACGATTCCCACGGCTCAAATGCTGGCGTTGACACTTATATGCTCATTGGATGGATCCCCGACTTCAGAGTGTCACATGAGCGACCAGATATGTCTGAACTGTGGGACTCGTTGTATCATAGGTTCCAAAGGAACGATGTTCTGTTGGCATTGGGAACAGGGAACCATCCGTCCGATAATCTGGCTAAGGACCACGACTATGCTATAACAGAGATGCATGCTGCCAACTATTCAGTTGTCATCAAGAATCCATGGCTGAATGATGTGTTCATGATGAAGTTTGATGAGATATTTGAGCATTTTGACACGTTGTACATGAATTGGAACCCGTCACCGCTGGGAACACACCAGAGTATTAATTTCATATGGAACAACCCATACGGCTCATTCTACCACTCGTCTCAATTCCATGTCAGGAACAATGGTGAAACAACTACAGATATAAGGCTGTTGTTGGAGAGACATCTAGGTTCAATAAGTGTCTTGAACGTTAATGTCTATAAGTCACGGGGTGAGAGGTTGTTCAACAAGTCTTTACCGTTGTCAACTTGTATGGCAAATAACACTGGGTTCCACTATTCAATGATCTCACTAGCACCAAATGAAAGCTGTACGGTTGTTATCTCTTGTGACTCGAAAACGCTAGAGAATTTAACTCTCCATACGTATTGTCATAACGACATTACGTTGGAGAAAGCTCAGCATAGGCTGAAATATCTCAAGAGCATTGATGACTGTTGGGACATTGATAGTTGTGGTGGTAACTGGAGTTATCAGAGCTATATTAAAAATCCACAGTATGAATTGGTGATTGAGGATGAAACTGAAATGCAGATAGGCCTGTTCTGTTCAGATCGATCAACACTCATCAATGTCCAGTTATATTTCCAGGATGATAAACCGTTTACACAAAGACAATCAATCATCACACAGAAGTATCAATCGGGTGTGTTAACAACAACAGCAACAACACTTCAACCCCAAAGATATAAACTTGTTGTTTCCACATATGAACCAGATATCCATACAGACTTCAAACTGGTCATAAACACAAGCAAACCGATCCGAGTATCCAAAATCCAAACAAGATTGGGACTATTTATACGCCCCTTCACCTTCTCATGGAACAACAAGAACAGGTTCCGTATAACTTTCAAAGCGTCTAGAAAGACAACACTGAAAGTACATCTCTGGTCTAACGGTGATGATGTTTCAAGTTATAGACCTCGAATCCGTGCTAGTCTGTTCCAGAAGGATGGTTCTCCAGTACAGATCAATCAAGAGTTTGATGATTGTCTCTATGGGATCTGGATGGACAAAGCTGTCGTTGATGGTGAGTGTGTTCTTTTAGTGGAGAGACTTGAGATCGGTGATGGTGAGATATTCGGTGAAATTGGATCTGATCACAAGATCGAGTTGGTAAGATGATGTCGTTCTTGTATGTCGCACTCCTCTACACGGGGTTAAGTATACATCGAGGACTTCTTTCTCCAATTGGCGTCTTCGAACCACAAGTTGGTGATTGAAAGCCCAACGTCCAAAGTTCTATTTTTCTCCAGCTCAGATCATCTCTTGCTATCTCTTAGAATGGTTTTAAGGTCCCGTGAGAAGGTGATCATAAGAGACAGCTTCTTCGTGGATTGCAAACTTTAGAACGCTTCAATTGGTTGCACAACACATAGCACTTCTGACTAAGGACATCCACGAAGGCACAGAGCTACAACTGGAAAAGCATCATGATGTTTTCGTATGCCACGGAAGCCTCCGCTGAGATCTTCAAAGAGCTGGGGGAATATAGCCCCGAGCTTATGGTAGTAGTGCCCCTACCACCGAATCGGGAAATGTAAACAAACGGAAATTTTCCGACTACAACTCGTAGAAAACACACTAACTTCTCTAATTAATTACATTTCCACAGAAAAAGATGCCACGACTCGTACGGAAGCAGAGTCTCTGGTCCAGGATCCAGTCGTACCCTTTCGACCTGCTGCTTGAGCTCAACGAGCGGCGCGAGCTCATCGACTGGGACTCATACTCAGATACAGTGGCTCTTCCATTGGGCTCAGTTCTTACATTGTTATACTTCTTCATACGACTGTGGCAGGATCACAATGCTGTCAGTGATACCCATTCTGAACACTTCAACTACGGGAAGGCAGTGTTGAAGGGCTCGAAATACTTCGTCCCAGAAAAGCCAGGCTGGGGACAGCGTGCTTGCGGTGCCTTCCAATGGATCATCATCGTCATCAACGTTGTCAACTCCATTGCGTTCATGTTTACCACCAAGAAGTATGCCATCTACAACAAGGACACCATCTCGAAGACGTCATCGGCCCGCAAAGTTTCAAGGACAGGCTCATCGTTCTCGTTGTTCAACTTCATGCGTGCCAAAGACGAGTCAGAAGACGTTGAGTCGTACTGGGAACTCACCATGTGGAACCCGTCAAAGTTCAACACCTACTTGTTTGTCTCGTTCCCGCCGTTCAACATTGCCTTTCTGTTCATGGCTACTTCCTCCTTCATCAACCTGCTGTTTCTTGTAATGACGTCTCTTGTGCTGTACGTTGTGATTGTGAGAGGCTACCTCGTGCTCATCAGAGACAAGCAGGTTCTCTACCAAGAGACATTTGACGAGTATGAGAGAAAATTCGTACGCCCAAAGTTGTCAGTGGCGAAACGTGAAGTTGCTATAGACGCAACTCACGGCCCATTCTGGAACGAGTCTACACAGTACTACTCGCCTGGGCGAACAGAGAAGCTGTTCAAGACCCACGATCGAAAGGGAAGGGAAAGCGTTGAGTTCTACCAAGGTGGCGAGTTCACTCCCGTTAAAGCACCAATGAGCTTGAGGAAGAGCATTGCTACATACACCCCAAGGGACAGACGGATGAATCAAATTGGGTACCAACCTTCTCCATTATCTAAGAAGTCACACAGATGAGCATACATAGAGAGGGATCAGAGATCCTCCCACCCGAAAAGCCAGTTGTTGACCTTGCCCAATAGCGTAGTGTTCGTAGGCTTTTGATCCTGAGCTGGACGACTAGAGTACAGACCGGTGGTCTCTTTCTGCGGCTTCATGAAGATCTTGTCGTCACTCTTCAGTGTCAGCTTTGTGGGGTGGGTAGAGAACTTCAGTAAAGTTCCACCTTCTTGTGCATCGGTGGACTGCTGCATCTGGATGTCGCTTTCACCGATGTCCTCGTTGCTCTGGATGTTGATGGAGGCGATGTTCTCGACAGCAGACTTGGAGTACGGGACACAGCCAATGATGGAGCCGTGGAAAACGCTGCCACTCTCCTCCAGTGCCCGAATCGCAGACGCCCTATTGTCGTAGGTCAGTTTGACCCAGCCGTCGCCCGTGAAGATGGGATAGTTCTTCGTGTTCTGCTTCTGGAACAGCGGGTCGACTCTGGTGCTCTCGAAGTCCTCCAGAATCCGGCCAAACTTGCCAAAGTGCTTGATCACCTGGTTGGCGATGGACTCAGGGTACCCAAACACCAGTACCGCAGACTCACCACCAGTGGTCCTCTGAGGGCTGAGCTTCTGCTGCTGCTGCTGTGGAGACGAGCTCGACTGGAAGTTCTTGAGCGGAGTCGACAACGCAGAGGACGAGCCTTGCAAGTTCTTGATGTGTGGGATCGAAGGCGTCCCGTTGGCGCTGAGGCCTGAGTCAGCCTGTTTTGGCGACAGCAAGGAGCCGTTGGCGTTGGTCTGGCTAAAGGACAGGAACGAGTCAGAGTCATCCTCTCTCTGCAGGTCTGAGATGGTTTTCATTGGTGGGAGCTCGTCAGAGAAGGCGTTGACATTAGTCAACTCCGCGTTGTTGCGTCTAGTGCCGAAGGTGAGCGTCTTGAAGCCGGGGTTCGGGTTGCTCTGGTTGCTGTTTGTTTTGGTGAGGAAGTTTGTCTCTGGCTCGCTATCGTCGAAAGTCTCCCTCTTGATAGCCCGGGAAGGCACAGTACGTCTCTTCGGGTTGTTGAACCAGAGAGGCTGGTTGTTCTGCTGGAGAGAGGCTGCGTTGGCCTTCTGGTTGATGGCGGCGATAGAGGGGTTCGGGGAGTCAAAGTTGAGCTCCAGCGACTTCTTGTGTGTCGGAGTTCTTCTGTTAGGGGAGTACGTGATGGAGGTCGTGGATGTGGACCCGATGTCGTCTGTAGACCTGTCTGCAGCATCGGAGCGTACTTTCAGCTGGCTGAACATGTTCTGGCTCTGCTCGTGTGGCCCGTTGAACACGTCAAAGTTCTTCTTGTAGTAACCTCCGAACAGGTCACGTGAGTACTCCGGGTCCTCTTTGCTCTTGAAAGCGGACGACATGTTCGTTTGGGCTCCAAGAGACAGAGAAAGTGTGTGAGTGTTTGTTTACCTTTCGGGAAAAACTCTCCAAGGCCTCTCTGGATCGGGATGCACACCCGGACACCACCTAGTTTCGCGGAGTGGCGATTGGCGTGGCGAATATCCACTTCAAGAAGCCAAACATCAACGAAAGCAGGGCCACTGAACCAATTAAACCCGTCACAACAACAATGACTGCTGCTACATTGGAAGACGCCAGATCGGCTGCTGCTGCTGGTGATTTCGCACGTGCCGAAAAGCTCTATCGCGAGGTTTTCCAGTCCCAGCCAACAACACAGAACGTGAGCACGCAGGAGAGTGCAATCTTTGAGCTTGGAGCCTTGTACAAAGACCAGAAGGACACAGAGCGTCTCTCCAGGCTCATTCCTGAGGCTAGAGACGTCATAATGAGGCTTGCCAAGGCCAAGGCCGCGAAGACGATCCGCAACCTGATTGACCTCTTCGACGAGATCCCAGACGCCACAGATGCGCAGATTGCGGCGTTGAAGGACTCGATTGAGTGGTCTGTCAAGGAGAAGAGAACCTTCCTGAACCAGTCCCTCCACATCAGACTCGCCACGATCTACTTTGAGAAGAAGAGAGCGTACCAGAGCGCGCTCTCCATCATCAACAACCTTCTCAGAGAGTTCAAGAAGCTCGATGACAAGTCCTCCCTCGTTGAGGTACAGCTTCTGGAGGCCAAGGTGTACCACTCGCTCAGAAACATGGCCAAGGCCAGGGCTGCGCTCACATCTGCCAGAACGTCCGCCAACGCTATTTACTGTCCTACAGGAACACAAGCGGAGCTCGATAACATGAGCGGTATCTTGCACGCTGAGGACAAGGACTACAAGACGGCTTTCTCGTACTTCTACGAGGCCTTCGAGAACTATAACACACAGAACGACGAGAAGAACTCTGTCAAGGTGTTAAAGTACATGCTGCTGTGCAAGATCATGCTCAACCTGATCGAGGACGTGAAACAGATCCTGTCGTCAAAGTACGCGTCGAAGTACAACTCTAAGGAGATTGATGCCATGAAGGCGATCTCCCAGGCTTATGCCAACAGATCGCTCAAGGAGTTTGAGCAGGCTCTACTCGTGTACGGGAAGGAGCTGTCGTCCGACCCAATCATCAAATCACATTTCAACGATCTCTACGACACCCTTTTGGAACAGAACCTGGTGAAGGTTATTGAGCCCTTCTCTGTCGTTGAGATCGACCACGTTGCGAAGATCATCGGTCTCGACATCAAGCAGGTTGAGGGCAAACTCAGTCAAATGATCCTGGACAAGGTGTTTTATGGTGTTCTGGATCAAGGTAACGGCTGGCTGCACATCTTTGACGAGCCTTTGAGAGATGCCACCTACGATTCGAGTTTGGAGCTCGTCAAGCACATGTCTAATGCCGTGGAGCTCTTATACGAGAAGGCTGCTACTCTGAACTGAAGTACTGCAAAATACAAAATCAAGACTCCTCTACTTGTTCAACGTAGTATTTATCAAGTTCATTAGAATCTTCGAAACACTGTTTAGATACCTTCGCTGGCAGCAAGAGCCGAACAATGGGCAACAAGACTGAGATACTCCTTGAGCCTATCACAATTCTGGAACAACTGATAGTACTTTGTGCTTTCACTGGCAACGATGTTTGTGAGCTCAAGAGCTTCAGCCAAAAATGCAGGACTGTGGGATTTTCCGCTGACGTAGATCTTATGAAGCTGAATGATCAAGAACGGAATATACAGAGAGCGTAGATCCCTAATGAGCTCCTGCTCATATTCAACTTTTGAAAGATCCAAAAACAATGAGCCGATAGTATCCTTAAGGGTCGTTGTCACAGTGGACATCGTGGTTATGAATGAATAAGTTGATGATCTTTCACTCTTCTTTTGCCATTCATCAATAGCATTGAAGGCACCAACAAGTGTGTTGTATTGGAGTAGTTCTTCCCGTTCGTAGTCTGTAACCTCTTGCTCAACAAGAGCACCCATGCTTTCAACGTCGTAGTTTTTCAATAACTGAGGGATGGAGTTTCTGAGAGCCAATTCTTGGGCAGCCTTAGCTCTACCGGTGAGCAAGAATCTTCTGAACAGAGCAACTGTAGAGTGGATTGCATCTGAGTACATCTTGGCCTCAATGAACCATTCCACATTTCTTATAAGCTTCATATCCTCATCTTCAATTTGGGTTAGAAGAGAAACTCCACTCTTGATGGCGTAATGAGGTTCGGTTGTGGAGAAGGCCAACTCGACAGTTCTCTTCAAAATGTTCTCCAATGGTAACTTGTACATTCTGCTGAGATCCAACTGTTTTGGTCTTGCGCTCTGGTCGAACAAATCAACGAGGAACATGGCGTAGACCTCTCTCGTTTGGTCTTCTGGAAGGAATGAGGCATACAGTGGAATGAGCTCATATTCACCATAGAGTCTCAGGATGAGAACATAAGTTGTGATGAGATTGGATCTGGTGGAGACAGGAATGAGGTCTGGATCGATGATTGAGAGGAAGATGGAGAGATGGACGACAGATCTCAATAGATAGCTTTCATCCATGATGGCATTACTTGCGTTTGTTTGCGTCATGATAGCATCGATTTTTTGTACTGCCGCACTCAGAATGTCGGGAAGACGGCCATTTATCACCGATCCCATCAAGATTCTCAGCTCATGCTCACTTTCTTCTCTTCTGGTGGTTTCGAGAGTGTTCAAAACCTTTTGTACGGTGAGGTTCGTTCTTGGGAAATTTGTAAGGAGGTCAGATTTAGGAACTCTTCCGGAAGCGATGAGCTTCTCCTCCATCTCATTGATGATGATGTGATTGAAGTATATGAGCATGTCTGACTCGTAGTTTGTTGAAACTTGGAGTGGGGAAAGATCACCAGCGAGGAATCCGTAGACGGCTCTTTCATACTGTGAGATTTCAGTGTTTTGAGATAGTAGGTACACCGTGCGCCTCCAAAGGGCCTTCTTCTTGATACCTTGAGTAGTCTCATCAATGCGGTCGCTCACTTCCTTATCAATCACGGGATCAAGATAGTTGTTGACACCAGCCAGGATCATCCTCAGTGTCCAGTTGTTTGTGGCTTCACACTCAGCAGCCGCCTCATCAAATTTACCAGCAATGAGAAGATCAAAGACGTATTTGTAGAATACGCTGTCCTGTTCTTGGTCTTTTGTGTCGATCTGCTTGCCAAGACGGATTGGGGCGTCGCTGTCAAGGCTCTCTAAAGAGTTTGAGAGCTGTGTGTTGAGCCATTTGGAGGTGCTGAGATTGGACGGTCTATCGACATCCTGGCCGTTAGAATTAATCCATTGAATTAGGATCCAGAGTTCGTAGAGTGAGGGATCATTAGTGAATAGCTGCTCTTCAAATACGAGATCTGAGTTGAAGGGCTTAGCAATGGTCTGCGTTGGCTTCTCTGAGTACCTATATCTCAAAAGCTTCTCAACAAGATCCCATAGCTTGATTTCGAGGTCCCAGTCTTCAAAAGAGGAGTCGTCAGCACCGGAAGTGAGCGTTTCACGAGCCTTCTTGGCAGCGATGGCTCTGAAATCGCTCACAATGCTGAACTCATCAAATCCTGGCGTCTCGCCTTTCTCTCTGAAGCGCTTCAGCGCAGAACCAAACTCCTTGAGCACATCGGTCTCCCACAGGGTGTTCCCCTCCGTGGTGTCAAACAGTGACTGGTTCATGGCGGAAAGATGGGGATTGGAGAGTGATGGAAGGGTTTGGTGGATTGGTGGCTCTGTTAATCCTCAAAACGTAAACAAAAATCTTGAGAGCTCAATCGCGCTGGGCCAAGCAAAAAAAAAAAAACACACCTGGTGGATTACGTAAAAAACTGTTTTAATGATCCAATCAGGAGTTATGTGGTGCTAGCCAATACTTCGCGAACAAGTTTTATACCGTGTTTATCTCATTTCTTACACTATAGTTCTACAACAAAAGGCATTTGAAACGTCTATCGTAACGTAACTGAACATTAAACAGATGAAGACAGTGCAACACGATGGTTGTACCAAATCGTGAACACCGTCATACAAGAAACACCCAGACAGATCCATTTGGTGAGGATAAACGTCTCAATGTAACAGCCTGGACCAAGAGTGCAAACTCCATTATCGTCACTATGTGACTTGAGCACTTTGGCGAGATAGTTGCAGAGTGTCATGAGCACCAAAAGACCACTGGTGGACATTATTCCCCAGAGTGTGGTGAACCCGTCAGTACCAAAAGTATCAGCAACGATAGCTGGGAAAGTTCCAAAACAGAAACCAAAGGCAAACCCAATCACAACGGACGGGATAGTGAGCCCTTCAACATCCTTCATAACTGTCACCAAGTGCTGGCCAAAACCCATCAACAGAGCAGCGAAAACTATACACCAGATTCTCTGAGCTTTGAACCTACGTCTCACCACGTCGGAGATTGGGCCAGACGTGAGTCTTCCCAAGAAACTGAACAGTGCAATTGTGGACACCTGAAGAGCTTGGGAGTCACCCACTGAGTGGTTTGTATCTGGATTAGACTGTACGAGGGCAACAACAACGTAGCCAACACTGTATATGTACATCTGTCCGATTCCCATCAAACAAGCTAGAATGAGGTAGAACTTGATGAAAACTCTTGTGGAGATGGCCTTGACGATGTGGTGATCCCATATTGGGGAGCCTTCCTTGACAAAGACTGGCACATCCTCCACAGGGATGTAAATGGCGGAGCTGTTGTCTGCTTGGCTACCCGTCATCTCCGTTATGTTGAACACAGGTCTCTGAGCATCAATAGAGAGAGTACTTGGCGTTCTCGCAAGACCCCAGAGAGAAAGCATCCTGTGGATACTTCCCTTTCTTTGTGGTGGCTGGCCCAATGAGCGGAAAGAGAGAACACTGGCAGAGTGTGACCCTGGTGCCTGTATCAGCAAGTCTCTTTCACTATGCATCGAGCTAGTACGTCTTTTCGGCTTCGGCTTCTCTGAGATTTGGATAAAGTAGGCGCAAATGAGACAGATGGCTGGTGGACATATCGTGAAGAATCTGAGGAGTCCCGAGGTGTTGTCTGCGAAGAAGTTCACTGAGATGAAGGAGTAGATAAGCGACGCGAGAGCATAAGCCGAGACTGGCAGTGCTCCAGCGCTTCCTCTATGGTGGGGAAAATTCGTTGTGGCACACTTCACGGTGGAGTAGAAACTGAGCACAGAGGCGAATCCTACTGCTCCTAGCGCAAACATGTACGGCGGAAGGCCCTTTGTCCCCGTTGTGTAGGCCCAGTGTAGCGTGTAGAACGCCGCCAGAGAGAGCAGCCCGCCGAGCGCTGTTGATCTCTGTGGGCCCAGGCCGTCAATGATGATACCTGCGGGGAGACCACCAAGAGAGCCTCCCAAACTGAGTGCTAACGAGAGATTCGCAGCCTGTGTGCCTGTAAATCCAGCACGTTTGACGAGCTGAGGAGCGTACACTGAGTAGACGTATGGAGTACCTGAAGCGACAGCCACAAAGAAAGACGCCACGAGCGCTCGCACACGTGGACCAAGTGGTGGGGGTGTCTCATAGGGAGCCATTGTGTGGGGGTCTCTGCACGAGAGACTAGGGTTTTGTGTGGTGTTGTTGTTGGTGGAAAGAGAAAATGTTTACCTTTTATGCATTCTTGAAATTGCTTATCGCCCGGAGCTCTCCGCCGCGATCGGATTAGCAGCCCGATCCGGTGGTACAGGATCTCTGCGATTTTTCTTTCGGCCCAGTTGTACAGGCTCATCGCACGCGGAAAATGTAAACAGACATTTAACCCTTATGAACCTAAGTAGTGCTGGAATCGTTATTAGTGAGTGCTGACATTGCTGTTATATATTTGAAAAGGTAAATTATCAGTGCTATATTAATCGTTATTATTAATAAGTTTATACAATGCTGTTCTATGATAAGAAGCCGCTCCCTAGAGTTCCAATGACGAGGAGTAAGCGTGCACAAGGACTGCGGTCGCTGTCTGGATGTTCATCGATCTGATAACACCCAGTTGACGGATTTCAACACAGTAGTCCAGCTCTGATAGCAGCTCGCCAGGAATACCTTCAGCCTCCTTACCGAGGAGGAACAGAGACTTGTATGGGAACTTGGTGTCCTTGCCCAGGACAATAGACTTGTCAGTTTGTTCAAGACCAATCAACGTGTAGCCTTCTTTCTTCTTCTCTCTCATGAAATGGGCGATATTTGCAATGTTCACCTCTTCCATTGGCATCCAGTAGTCTGCGGTGACAGCAACGCTCTTGAAAGCCGGGTGTTTCTTGACTCTCAAGTCGTCAACGGTCATCAAGCCTGCGCCCAGAACGTCACAGAGACGGCAGATACCGCCGAGGTTAGGTGGTTTATCGACAAGAGAACTCACAACGATCAAGTCGCTTCTCTTCACACTTCTCACGTTCTCATCGATGTCCAGTACAGACTCCCAAGCACCACTCTTAGTCTGGAGTGGTGAAGTTTCTGTTGTATCACCATTTGTTTTCTCTTCATCTTCAATATCAGTGTTGCCAGCCCATCTAGCGAGCTTTGTGGAACCTATTGGAACGGATAACTCACCGTCAATATAGGTTCTGAACTCTTTCTCAGTGATAACCTCGAAGGCACGTGGTGAGATTCTGGATAGAACACCACCAAATATGGCAACCAAGTTGAAATCCTCTTCAAGGTCCCACAACAAAGCATCGCCGGTTCTGTACTTACCAGTAACAGCGGACTTTTCTGCCTCGTTGTATAACATCTTCAAAATACCATCAACAGGTAAATCAATCTTCTTAGCCTGGATCTCTGGATACAATGACAAGATCAGAGAGTTGGAGAAGTGTCTCACCAATGGCTTGTTGGATGCGCAGTTCGGAATAATGTACTTTGTGAATGTATCAAAGTACTCAACAGCCTCATCACCTATCAACTTCTGGGAGACCAAGAATGCAATTCTTTCTGCGGATGTGACAAGCACAGGTTTTCCTTGATCCTGGAACATGTTGAACACAGCATGCCTATTTTGCTTATTCTTCACAGAGTCAATAGCAACAATCCACTCCATGATAGCTCTAATCCATGGACTTGACTCCTTCTCGAGCTTACCCATCAGCTTGACGGATAGTTGCTTGAGTTTCTCAGATGAGATTTTCTTGCAGATTAGCAAAATAGTTGCAAATGCAAACACCCTTTGACACTCTTCAACACCATCGTTCCTCTTCTTTGGAGTTAAGAAAGTGTACTTATCACTTAAAACAGCATTTATGTACTCCTCGCAGAACTCTTGTGAACATGCAGACAAGATAGCAATCACATTGATTTTGGCAGAAACTTCCTGAGCACCGTAGACTTTGAAGTAGATGTCATCGGCAAAGCTCAACTCCTCATTGAATTTCTTTGAAATGACGTTCTTTATCGTGAACATGTTAGAATCTTCCTGAATCAAAGTGACCACTGCTATCAACACTTCGGCGAGCCACAATGTCTGCTCAAATTCAGCACTATACGCCTTCTGATACTGTAATAGCTTTCTAGAAAGACAGGGCAAGAGACATCTTCTCGTTTGAGCCAAGCCAACAATATCCAACCCAACCTTGAGCAAGACCTTACCATTGTACTCGTTGTTAATAGTATCCTTCAACAATCTCTCATCAAACAAAGTCTCAATGACAGCCATGTGCATATCACGCTGCGATAAAATCAATCTGTCACCTGTGATGTGGTCCCATATATTTTCCAAGATCTCCATGACGGTTATAAGGTCGATGTCCTCGTAGTTGCGGAGTAAGTACTGTATGATGTGACATGTAGATTTGAAGCCATGGTAGTTGCCGTTATTTAACTCCGATTGAAGAATATCGAGAACCTCACCAAGCTGGGTGGTGTCGAGTGGGGTCATTGTGAGGAAAGAGTGGAGAATGGCAAGGAATGAGCCACTGTATGTGTCTTTGATTTTGAAGTTGAAGGTTTTGATAGTGCCTTGTATGGTTTTGTGGAGCAATATGAGTTCCTCAAACTGGAAGAAAGAAATATCAGAAACCTCAGTGACCTTCGCAAAACAACTCGAAAAGAATTGTAACTTGTCCAGGTCCATCGACTGAACGACAGATTCGTAAAGTGTCTGTAGGTTGGTCGCTCTCCAGCTGTTTTTGAACAACACGTGATCAGATAGGTACATTGTCTTCTCGTAACTCTCATACTCACCCTTTAAAAGTGCGGATAAAAGTGTACTATAGTCCATTGCGATATTAGAGTTAATGTCCAACCCACTAGAAGCCAACTCGATCAAGAAATTATCGGCAACAGTGTACTTCCCAAATAGAGAGTAACAGACAACTTGAAACTCTGACTCTCTTCCCTGAAAAGCAATCTCAGAACCATCGTGATAGGCAGAAACGTAGTCCAGGAAGAAATCAATGTTGTCTCTGTAGATCTCGTAGCCATTAAACTGAACAAATCTGGTTAAAGATTCGACGAGCAACAGTACATCATTTTTGATGTGTGTCAACAATCTTAGGTGAACAGTCTGAAGCATCGTTGAGAACACATCATCTTCTGCGGTTGACTCAAACAGTCTATAAAGTTGTAAAACATTCTGCTTGCTTAAGATGTTTTTACCTTTCAAACCTTTCAGTAAACCAGAGGCAAGATAAATTCTTGAAGGCGCATACAAAGCCGTAATTTCAGCTAAGAGATCGATCAAAGCGCTGACAGTTCGTATCAAAGCATCCTCATCTTTCTTCAATGAGTTTAGCAAGCTAGCGATGAACAACTCTAGTCTTTCACCATGAGTACAATGGTAATCATCGCCAATTTTCTTCACTTGGAAATGAGAACCTTCAATCGCATATCTCAAGAAAATGTCAGTCAAGAAGGGATGTGCAAAATTTGATAGATCCTCCTTTGGGACAGAGAACATCAATTCTAATGAGTATTTTCTCACAGCTTCCATGTTTCCTTTGAAGCCAGTACAAAGCAAAGCCATTCCCCATGATGGTTTGATGAATGAGTTTGGCGAAAGAAGTTGTACCAAGTCATCATGAGCTGCAATGGCTTGGTTCAGTGCGGTATCAACACCTATAATCTCATAAAGAGTGGAGAATCTCTTCCACTCTTCGATCTGAGAATCTTTTGAGGCAAGATCGAAGCTGACGAGTGAATTCTCAACGTTGACAGAGAGTTGCTGGAGAGTGAGTTTGAGAATAGAGAGACAATATTTTCTGTGCTCGTGGACACTACTTGTGAGCCCTGATTGGATGAATGACCAGTACTCAACATTCTGGACTGCTTCGTCAAACTGAGGGCATCTGATGGATTTCTTGGATGTGCCAATGAGGAAACGAAGCCATAGAATGAATCCTGCGGTCGTATGTGATGTCTCTGTAGATCTAGCAAGAAGGAAGATGATGGCCCAAGCAAATTCCCACAAAGGTTCCTCAGACACATCTCTCCATCTCAACACCTTGGTAGCTTTAGTGGTGATCTTATCATCATCCATGGCAAGAAGGAAAAGAACAAGCTTATCAAGACTTTCTGGAACGACGATAGATTGGTACGAACAAAGTTTCTCCATGAATGACAAGAGATATTCCAGACATATGTCAGATATTTCCAGCTCAGAGTGAGCTGGTCCTCCTGAGAAGTTCTGGTCAAAGAGAGCCAACACGTCGTTGGAGAGAATGAGACTCTTCCTCTGTTGTATAACAGAGATGATCCGGTCAGAAGTCCATTGGAGAACAGATTGTGTCGCCAGTGGAAGCTTCACCAAGAGCGATGTAATGTGATCGAGAGATGACAGCTGCTCCTCAGCATCGAGTAAGTCTGTAAAGGCTGAAGTTACTCTCTCGGAAATCGTGTGAAGTACAGAATCATCTGGAGTAAGAGAGTGTAAGATACTCAGAAGACCGTCTATGTTTTCCTCGTTTTTGAGATCCCTGGAGAAGCTTTCGGCGAGCTGATTTCTCTGGGAGCCAGTCAGAGACCTCACAATGAGACTAGATCCAAGTTCAGCCATGTTTGACACAGTAAAAGAGGAGCCACCCACATAGAACAGAACAAACCTGTAGAGATGTTGAGATGAGCCAAAGTTTTCAGTGCGCGAATTGCGCGTTCATAACCTTTCCCTATCGGCTCGCGCTGTGCGACAAGTCCGGAGAACATTCAAACAGAGCCCCAGCCGCTTTGAAGATATGAAGGAGCCATCTGAAAGCAACCACAACTCCCAAATATAAGCTACAATGTCGTTCGAAGAGGAGGATAACAGCCCTTTTGCCACAGCTGCTGCTGATGAGGATGAATTCACTGACCTTCCGCTCTCCCAGGGCGAGGAGGACGAGCCAGAAGACCAGCAGGCCCACAATGGTACTTCCACAGCGTGGGGCGAAGCCACAAATGCCACGCAGAAGGCTGCTGCTACACCAGAAAATGAACCAATTCCACAAGAGGAAGAGCTGTCCAACACAGAGCCTCAAGTGGTTACAGGAGCACAGGCTTACAACCCAGATATGTACTCCTCAGCAACTCAGGAAGCCTTCAAGGACAAGTCCACCGTGAACATTGAAATCATTGACGCTGGCAAATCCCGTGAGGGGAACACCAGGGGATACATTGTATACACCATCAAGTGCAATGATCAGATTGTGAGAAGACGCTACAGCGAGTTTGAGACCCTCAGAAACTCCCTGCTAAGACTGTTCCCCACCTTGATCATTCCGCCCATCCCAGAGAAACACAAGATCACCAAATACGCGGCAGCGCCAACAAAGGCGAAGGAGGATGCAGGCATCATCGACCACAGACGCAGGATGCTAGGCGTGTTCCTCAAAAGATGTCTGGAGATCGACTCCATCCGTGAAAGCTCCGTTTTCCAGAACTTCTTGGATCCGAACACCAACTGGTCAGAAATACTGGCATCTCCACCCTTGTCAGACATCCCGAAGGAGATATTGAAGGCGGATCCCATGGACCCTGCTCACTCCACGCCTGCTCACTCGTACCTTTCCGTTCCATCGAACTCCAGCATGTATGTCAAGGAGACTGAAGACGATAAGAAGTTCAATACTGTTGCTGCCCATGCCCGTGAATATGAGAGTGTGATCTCGAGTGGGGTTGAGAAAGTGAATAAACGGCTTGTGAAGCACCTGGCTGAACTCGCCACTGAGTTTTCTGAAGCTGGTGCAGCGTTCAATGGATTTTCGTTACAGGAGACTCCGGAATTGGCTATACCGTTGGAGAAGCTCGGTCAGGTGCATGACAATTGTTACTTGTCCACTGAGACTACAGTGAAGAGCCTGAACTATGACTTCACAGAGCCTCTGGGAGAGTCAGTTCAGTTTGCTTCAGTTGTTAAGGATGTGATCAAGTTCAGACAGGCAAAGTCAATGCAGTTGGATATAACTGCTAGATTATTGAGACACAAGCTCAACTTCTTAAAGCTCTTGGAAAAAGCAGAGAAGGAATCCCAGAGGATTCAACAAACATTGGAGCAATCAGAAGCGAAGACCAATCAAATCAATTTTGATAGAAAAGCAGCGAAGGAGCAAGAGCAACAGAAGCTTCAGGATGAACTCAACTCTGAGTCGCTGACGCCTCTGGAACCAAAAAAAACGAGTATGTTCAAGATTCCTGGCATGTCTAAATTGAGCACCATGATCTCAGGGAAGGAGGATCCGGACAAGTTACGAGAAGGTAATCTCCAGGAGACCAAACAGGCAATAAATCAACACAAACAGACGTACATTGCCGCTGAAAGAGATCTGAGACGTGTGACAGAGTCGGTTAGCAGTGAACTACTGAGGTTCCACCATATGAGGGATGAAGACCTCAAGAAAATGTTGAGTGCATATGCTTCTACGATTGTTGATTGGTCTCGAAACAACCTGGAGTTTTGGGAAGAGGCCAAGGCGCACCTTCAGAAAGACGTTTAAAGGAGTCACGGAGTACACTAATTTACTCTGTGTGTTTTATGTACGAGAGCAACACTCTATGGGAGTCTTCCATAATCTAGTACACTTATTTCTCGTAGGGAGCCCGAAACGCGAGTAAGGAAAGGCTCTTTACCACATTGTAATCTCTGGAATCCATGACGAGGGGAAGACCGGTGGTGGCCAGATAGAAGATGAATATAATACTTTAATCATTCCCTCAATCTACATCGATATCTTGGTTTTTATCCATGAAGCAATCAGGCAATATTGAAGCTGGTTCTGGATCGTGACTAGCTCCACTGATTCGCGTACAACACAAGGCTATGGCCCAAGCCCTGGAGTGAGAGGCGAGGTGCCAAATTACGCAAAACATAAGTTTTTAGCCTGGTATTTAGAGTGAAAAATAGTAGTCAACAGAGCCATATATAACGGAAAAGATACTAGTAAATAGAAACACAGAAATCTTTCTCTTATACAGGGCCAGAACACTCTGGCAGATTTTCGCGAACACGCTTGATGTCCGTTGGCGGGGCGACGCTATTATTTGTTTACAAGTTTCCTCTTTGGGACGAATCTCGACCGATAGATGAGATTGCAAGGCAGGAACCAAAAACACTTCTGGCCTCTGGTACACCACACAGAGAAGCCACAAAAGACCACCCCAAGCGCCCAATTCGCACTCCTCCCCTCCCCATCCTCTTTTACCCACCCACCACTTCCTCACCCTATCTGTCTGCGAACAATGACGGCTCCTCAGCCCCCATTCAGGGTCAGAACTATCTACTCCTGGAGTGGAGCAGAAGAAGACGATCTTGGATTCATCGAGGGAGATATCATAGAAGTTGATGACCTTGGAGATGGCAACTGGTGGCATGGCCGTCTCAAAAGGAACAAAATGACTGGTAACTTCCCATCGAACTACGTTGAGCTGATCAAGTCCGATTTCAGAAAGGGCCTCCAGGCCAACCACTCATCGGAAAGGCTCTCATCCTCAGGGGCCAACACTCCAGAGCACAGAATTCCAAACTCCTCCTCCCAGTCATTCATGAGATCATCCGCAAACACCACCCCACAATCGCCTTACTCCCGAACCCAGTCCCCGCAGCACAGACAGCAATCAGACTACTTCGGCGAAGATGACATGCAATTCAGCTTCCAATCATCTCGCAACCACTACCATGATCCACAACAGTCCTACAGGGCAACATCTCCACAAGCTCCATATCCTAAGGATGTTCTCCCACCAATCCCGCAGGACGTTGAACATTACAATCTGCCACACTCGCGTTCTGTCCCAGTGAGGCTTGAACAGCAGCACTATCAAAGCAGTTCCCGTACCAGGGAATCAACTCCTGTTGATGACTACAATAGACAACTGCATCAGTCCAGGGGAGTTCACAATGCTCCGCCTCCACCGCAACACTCGGTCATGCCTGTGAAGTCTCAATCATCCTACAATTTGAGGTCATACGATCGGAGCTATTCGCCTGAGAGCCCATACAACAGAGAATCGGCTCGTAGATCTGCAGGGGGCCAGTCCGGGTTAATCAGGCAGGCTCGCCAGAACAACATGAGAGACTCATATGCCAGTGACTTTGTTGTCCCGTACGATCCTGAGACATTGAACCAGTCTAAATCCTCAGCATCTCAGTCATCAAACGTCTTCAGTTACTCCAATGGCTCTTACTTCACCAGCTCTCAGAGCTCGAATGAGAGTGCTTTTGCCATGAGCGACTTTAGTGCTACAAGTGCCGGCTCTTATGCTAGACATAAGTATGATGAACAACAGAGAGCTTCGGTCAACAATCTCCAATCAAGCGCATCTGGTAATCAATTGCTCGTCGAGGAGAGAAGAGTTAAGAACCCTACTGGTATCTTGAGGAAGATCTTCTCTACCAAAGATGCTCCACCATTGCCTGGTGTTGATGCGTTGGCCAAGAACATGGACAGACTCGCTGTTGAAGATAAGCAGATGAGTTCTTGGATTGAGTTCAAAATTGACCTGAACAGAGCCAATTCCTTGAGCTCAAAAGAGAGACAACTGAGAGAGAAACGTATTAGAGAAACTGAGGGGTACGTAATTTTGGAACCACACAAGCAGCTCTCCACAGTGAACAGTAATGAGGCTTACCAGACTGAAAACAAGATGGATCTGAACGCCATCTCGTTGAAGCACGTCGATAACTTTGTCAGAAAGCTCACACCTCAATCGTCCGTCATGTCACCAGAGGCATTCATCACAAACGAGCTTGGAATGAAGTATTCAAGTAAGCTGGAGTATCTCAGAGCTCTTTTCATCTTATGCGCTGAACACTTTACGATCATTGAATCTCGCTCCTCTGATGCCGTTGAAAAGCCTAACATTGAGAAGCTCTTCCATTCTAAGAGAGGTAAACCGTATGACATGGCTTATTTGTTCAAATATCTTTCTGATCTCATGGGCTTGAAGTCTGAGCTTGTCAACGGTTCCTTGAAGACACCACAGTCCATCATTAGACATTACTGGAACGCTGTTTTGATCAATGGTGAATGGAGATTCATCGATGTGTCTATGGGTAACCTGACCAACCCAATCTATGAGATCTTGGCCAACAAGCCGGATGGACCAAGTGAATCGTTCTTCTTCCTAGCAGAGCCTTTGAATCTTATCTACACGCATATTCCAGATAAGTTTGAACACCAGCACATTGTTCCACCGATTGACCCAATGGTTGCACTTGCCATTCCACCATGCTTCCCATCTTTCTTCAAAAACGGTCTCAAAATTCACAAGTTCAGCAATGCTCTCACAAAACTCAGGGACTTTGAGATCTTTGAGCTTGACCTAAAGGTTCCAAAGGATATTGAAGTCAATGCTGTTGTCATGTGTAAGACCTCAGCCACCAACACGCTGTGCCAGGTCTATTGGAAGCATAACGAGAG
The DNA here is from genome assembly GCA_030581715.1 of Petasospora mississippiensis. Lineage (NCBI taxonomy): Eukaryota > Fungi > Ascomycota > Saccharomycetes > Phaffomycetales > Wickerhamomycetaceae > Petasospora > Petasospora mississippiensis. The sequence continues at coordinate 11,232 of JAKTVV010000040.1, read as the reverse complement.
ATTCTACAAGATTAAGGGTCATTTGCCAGACAATCAGTCCACCGGGTTTGTGAACATCTACTCCGGTATGAAAGGTACCCAGAAATCGTTACAGAACATTCATCCCTTGTCCATGGTGATTCCTATCACTCATGATGGTGATTTCAGACCACTTGATTTTGTCATCAGATATCCAACGGTGCCTGCTCAAGCTAATGATCTTTACATTAAGCAACCCCAGAACAGAAACTTGGCTTACAATGCCGAATATGTATTCATGGTTTTCCAACATCCTTCCAATGGGCTTAACAACACTCCTAGCACGAGATCGAAGATCGCTCTACAAAGCCCATCCGGTAAGATTATCAAGTTTGTGAAAAAGGACCAAAGCACGCCATTTGGCTCTTGGGAGCTGCCTATCAAGTGTAATGAAATTGGAGTTTGGAGAGGTTTGGTGTCGATCGACAATGGTACAAGCTTGTGTGTGTTTGCAGAGTGGACTTGTGATAAGTGAGCTTCGGTCGACCTGAACAGAATGTATTACTGCATCTGATTTTCCACCAATGCATGACAGAATATAACTGTCAACGTTCTAATAATTGAATCGTTTAATTTTATCTGTTTCTTGTAGCTTTGAAGTGAACTCAAGGAACAATCGGGTACGCGAATTTGTTCCTCATTTCGAAACACCCAGACACCACACTCACATCCTACAGCGATTACCGCATCTGTCGCAAACAATGAACACCAAAACTGGCAATGAGTATGTATCAACTATTTCATTAAGCAAGCCAGTTTTGAGGCTCACGTCTTGAATTATCATAAGATTGAGGCCATGTCCACACCATCGCAGAAAACTGCACCAGGAACGTCTCAGGAGAAGACGGTCGGCTACGTTCTTGGGCTACTGGGCAAACAGCGTTCAACAGTGGTACGAGAGTGTTCAGACGACGAAGACACATTCGTACAATACGACGCAATGGCAGAGATGGTAACCAAGTCCACGAGCATCCAAGATGAGATATTCACAGAGACGATTGAGGCGCAACGAGAAGTCGAAGAAACCGTCCAGGAGATCTACGACAAATACCTAGAAAGCGGAGAGGCTCCTCACCTATACAGAGAGAAACACGTCAAGTATCTCAAGATGGCCCTGGGCCCACTCCCATTTCTGTTCAGAGCGCTTGATGCCTCGCAGACGTGGCTGTACTACTGGACCTGCAATTCTCTGGCTCTTCTGGGAGTGGCAGTTGATAAAGAGAAGAAAGAGAAGGCCGTTCAGAGATTATTCAGCATGTGGCATGAGGACGGCGGCTTTGGCGGTGGAATGGGCCAGCTGGGACATCTTGCTCCAACGTACTCAGCTGTTCTATCTTTGGCCCTGCTAGGCAATGAAGAAGTCTGGAGCAGAATTAATAGAGAGCAGATGTACAAGTGGCTCATGTCTTTGAAGAGAGCAGACGGCGCTTTCGTGATGCACATTGGCGGTGAACATGATACAAGAGCAGCTTACTGTGCTCTGGTAGTCGCTTCACTACTCGACATTATGACACCAGAGCTGGTAAAGGGGACTGCTGAATGGCTGGGACGGTGTCAGACGTTTGAAGGAGGGTTCGGTGGAACTCCCTTCGATGAGGCACATGGCGGTTACACATTTTGCGCTACGGCATCTCTGCTTATTCTCGGTAAGGATGTTCTGCTGAACACAATTAAGTTGGAACAGCTTCTCGAATGGGTCACCTCCAAACAGATGAAACTCGAAGGTGGGTTTGCGGGTCGTTCGAATAAGCTCGTGGACGGGTGTTATAGTTTCTGGGTTGGTGGAGTTGTTCCGCTTCTTGAGGTGATCTGTGGGCACGAGATGATCTCACGAGCAGCTCTCCAAAACTATATTCTAGGGTGTTGTCAGAACAGCGAGTATGGAGGTCTTCGTGACAAACCGTCCCAGAATGCAGACTTTTACCACACAAACTACGTTCTTCTCGGCCTCTCTGCTGCGCAGAACATGTTTTCACTTGCTGAAGTCCCTGAGTTCCTCGGGAAGCCGGACGCAACCGCCTACGCATTCAAGGCCAGACGTGCAGACTCCACATCTGTTGCTGTTGATGATGAAGACCTCCTCGTACCCCTCAATCCGGTATTTGGGTTGCCTAATGGCACTGCGGAGAGAATGAAGCGGTTCTTCGTGACCCGTGGACGGTCTCCAGTATTGCTGTGAGAAACTCTATGCATAGGAAATAAAAAGTGAATTCTAATGAGTCCCAAATGTATTTACCCCGGAACTTCTCCACTGGCTATGTAAGGTTTTGAGTGGTTGAAGAGTGACGCATAGCACCGTATAATTGGTTTCCCCGCGTCATCGGTGTATAAAGCCGCCAAAAACCTTGTGTAAGAACCAGACTTGACGGGAAAATCACGGTCTCGAGCCCAGAACAGAACGCCGGCCTTGGAGAATGGTTGTATCTGCTTCTGTGGACTCTTGAATATAAAAGGGCATGGTTTCCCACAGTTATGGTGTGTTGTGGGGATTTTATCTGACTGAATACCGAACATATCCACGACAAAACTCGCTATGAAGCTCTCTATCGTTGCCCTCATCGCTGCTGTTGCCGGCTTTGCCTCTGCTCAGACTGCTGCTGAGTCTGCTGCTCTCACTGCAATCCTCAATGACATCAAGACCCACACCTCTGACTACTTGGACCAGATCATGAATGGAAACTCCCCACCTGATAACCTGTTGTCTCTCGTCCAGCAGGCCCAGACATACACTGACGATTCCTTCACCACACTGTATGCTCAGGTTAACATGGCGCAGGTCACCTCCTACATCACTGGTCTTCCATGGTACTCTTCTCGTTTGGTTCCAGCCATCTCGTCAGCTACTGCAGCTTGAGTGGCCTTGGATAGGCGCAATGTGCTGTCTGAGGTCCTTCTTTCGCGCATTATATACTAATTGAGCCGATTTTTGCTTCTATTTTGAAACCTTATATGATAGTTTATCACGAAGCACTTCTTGTACGCCAAATAGTGGATTCCCAACCAAATGTGTAGATATAAAAGAGGTGTACGAGAGAGGCTGCAGAAGGCGCCCGCGAATTTTGATCCGCACACGCTGGGATTTTGCGGGTGGCCAGAGCAGTAGAAACAAGGAGCTTATATGAAGCTGTGCTAACCTTTTAATGAGATAAACAAGAGACAAAAACGGGTAACTTCCACCTCGTTAGCACGTGTTTTCAGCCATGGACACCCTTACGCCCGCAGAACTGGGGCTTGTGCAGCAGTTTGTCTCCATCACGAGCTATCCAGGACCCCCACACACCGCCATAACTTATCTCCAGGCTTGCGAATGGAACCTCGAGAGGGCGATCATCATGTATTTTGAGAGCAATCCTGAGGCAAACGAGCAGCTTAACTCGAGTGCAAGACGTGTGAGCTTTCCTGGGACTTTTCCTGGTGATAACAGCCTCCGTGATTCACAACCAAGACCACAATCATCAGGGACGGCTACAGGCAGAACAACCAATGCCATCACCGAGTTCTTCGACTCCATCAAGAGGAAGATAGCATCGATTGGTGGGGCCAATGACTACCTCCCGCTCTCATCCAGCAGCTTTTCCTCGTCACGGACATTTCTCACGTTGAGTCCAAAGAACAAAGCCGTCTACATCCTCCAAATACTGCTATACCTCCCAGTGTTCCTTCTCCACAAGGCCACACTCATCATGTTCATGGTCCTGGTGAAGCTCTTCCCATTCTTCAAGCGGCTGACAGACCGCTACTCGCAGAACAGGCACAGCTCAAGGTCAGAGCCTAAAGGGATCGATCCGGCGCAGACAGCAAGGAACTTCGTCTCTGACTTCAACATGACGTACCGGAACGACAACAACCTTGACTTCTTCGAGGGCGGCTACACGGGTGCCCTTTTCATTGCTAAGCGAGATGCTAGATTCATGGTTGTGTATCTTCACAGCGATGAGAATGACGACACAAATGAGTTTGTCAGAAGCACTCTGCTCGATGATCGTGTGCTCAAGTTCTTCAAAGAGCACAACATCCTCGTTTGGGGCGGAAACGTTATGGAAAGCGAAGCCTTCCAGGTGTCCAACGTTCTCGGTGCTACAAAGTATCCATTCCTCGCTCTTGTTTGTCTCAAGTCCAACACACAGATCACAGCTGAAGGCAATACAACCAGTGCGCCAACCATGTCCGTTGTTTCCCGCGTACAGGGGATCATCTCACCAGAGAAACTAATTGACAAGTTCTCGAGCCAGATTGAAAGACTGGAACCAACACTCATCACCATCCGTACAGAGAGACAGCAGCAAGCGCTCGCACGTGTCATCAGAGAGCAACAAGACCAGGCATATCAGGCATCATTGGCAAGAGACCGTGCTCTCGCTGAACAGAGAAGACTCGAAAGAGAGCTTCAAGCGAAGAAAGAACAGTGGTTGAAATGGAGAGCAACAACACTGAGACCTGAAGAACCGATGGAGAATAAAGGCGGATATGCTCGTATTGCTATCAGAATGGAGAACGGTGAGCGTGTTTCTCGCCGGTTCGCCAAGGACGCTAGCATCGAAGAGATTTATGCATTCGTTGAGCTTCGTCAGAAAGGGTTATTGGACAACGCAGGTAATGATAGCTCTATTGAGAGTCCTGTTGGTGAGTTTGTCTATCCATTTGAGTTTAGACTCATCTCTCCGATGCCGCGTGCTTCACTAAATCCAAGCGTTGATGTCTTGATTAAGGACGAGCCTGCAGTATGGCCTAATGGTAATTTGATTGTGGAGGCACTCGAGGAAGAATGAAAGTATGGGTTTGGGATTCAATGCTACAGATTTCATTTTCATGGCTCGAAGTCCATAGTGCATTTGTAGAATCGTTACAACGTTGAATTATATGGTGATCAGATCAGATCAGATAAGGTATCATTTGGCAGCCTTCTTCTTCTTGGATTTCTTGGTCTTCTTGAGGCCCACAACTCCAGATTTGATCACAGAGGAGTATTCTTTCCAAAAGTTACTGAGATTCTCTGGCTGGACCACTGTGGAGATCTTCTTCTTCTTCAACTTATCGCTGTTACCATCAGTGATCCTTATGAGGATTGGATAAGACTTTGTCGATATCGAGAGCTTGGATTTCTTCAGCACTGGACCTTCGGACGAGAACTGCGAGAGCTCATTTGTGTTTTCCTCCTTTCCAACAACTTCGTTGAACTCTGTGTAGCGTTTCTGGGTGATGTATACAGATGATCTTGTCTCTTGAGACTTTGTGAAGAGATCTGCTGCTGCTTGGAGGAACTGGAGATGACCGGTTAGTTTTTCAATCTTAGTCTAATCAAACAGTACACATACCTCTGTATTGCTGAGTGGGGCCATTCTGAGGGGTATCTATCGGTGAACGAGTGGGCTCCTGGATAACGCCTTGATGCCTGGTAACTTGCCTCTATCCGCCAACGTTGTCATCGGGTTCGTTCAGCACCATTCTGGTGTCCGGGTGTTTCTATTTCCCCCAATCGCGAATATTTCCTCTTTTGTAAAAGCTTGGGTGGAGAATTGACCTAATTGCACTACGGGTTTGTCAAAGTATAATTGCTGAATACACATAATATAACGGATCAGCTTGTTCCTGTTCATCGCTGCAACCGAAAGTCCACAACTCGTCTACGAGCGCATCAGCAAAGCCCTGGTCCGCTTCCCCCGCGTTGGCATGTTTACGTTTCACCCAATCGGGAAGTGTTGTTCCTGAAACCCTTATTTAGTTTCTAGAAGAGAAGACACAGGCGCAGTGACGTGTGGAAACCAGGGTTAAAATATCCGAAATCCCCGTGCAGGGAGGCTAAAAAAGTGATCCAGGGCTCTGAAACTGGTTATCAGGATCTGTGATCCTTGTCTGGTTCAAAAGGCTACGCATTCCCCCCCTTCGAGTCAAAAAATTATCTGTCCCTTTACTGGCAAACCTCATAAGCGTACGAATCTCGTCAGTCTTACAATAAAGTACAATAAGATACAAAAGAGCTCACACCACCGCATGCGATATCTTAGTGCCAACCAGTTCGACGTCCACGAGGAGATTGGCAAGGGAGGGTTCGGTGTCGTTTACAGAGGCATCGATAAGGTGACGAAGCAGGAGGTCGCCATCAAACAGATCGACCTCGAAAAGACAGACAACATTGAGGACCTCCAGCGTGAGATCAAGATCCTCAGTCTCTGTCGTCTTGAGCAGATCACACGCTACCACGGCTGCTTCGTGAAGGGCCATAAGCTGTGGATCATCATGGAGTACCTTGACGGAGGTTCGTGTATGGATCTCCTGGCCCCAGGCCCCATCAAGGAGAAGCACATCGCCATTTTGCTGAGAGAGCTGCTCCACGCACTGTGCTACCTCCATGAAAACAGCAGGATCCACAGGGACATCAAGGCTGCCAACATCCTTCTGAGCAAGAATGGCGATGTCAAAATTGCCGACTTCGGCGTGTCAACTCAGCTGTCAAATAACCTGTCTCGAAGAAACACGTTCGTTGGGTCACCGTATTGGATGTCCCCAGAGGTTATCCTGGAGGAGGAGTACAACTTCAAGGCCGATATCTGGTCTCTTGGAATCACGGCCATCGAGCTCGCCACGGGCAAGCCGCCGCTCTCACACATCCCACCAATGAAAGTACTGTTTCAGATCCCACAGAATCAGCCTCCACGGCTGGAGGGAGACGAGTTCTCAGACGACTTCAAGGACTTTATCGCTCTCTGCTTACAGATGAACGCCAACGGGAGACCGAGTGCGAGACGCCTGTTGAAGCACCGCTTCATCACTTGGGCTGGCAAGAAGTCCACGCTCACAGAGCTCATACAGAGAAGAGCAAAGTGGGAACTCAAGCACGCTAACGATATAAAGAAGCACCAACGCCACTATGTTCCCACTGTTGTGGAAGAGAGGGGCCGCAACAAAGAGAACGAAATCACCTTTGATTTTGATGACAGCGCAGACCAGGTTGGGAACTTCTCGGAGGTCATCATCACAAAGACGAGCCCGCTGAAGTTCAGCGCCATGGAGTCTACCAGAGGGCTCAGAGAGAACAGCAATGTGTTGAACATGAGCTCACCCGAGTCTCCAGCATCCATATCTCCATTGAAAGTTCCCAAACAGGCCAGAGCGAAGAATACCACCAACACCAAGAAGCTCAAGCCCACCAAGGATCTCATCACCCACTCGTTCCAATCAGCAATGAGATCTATAGATTGCGAGGACGACGTGCAGCTCGTCAAACTGGAACATATCAATATGCTTCTGCAAGAACTCGATGAGTCAATCTTATCCGACTTCCATGAAAAGTTCACCACCATCTTCTACAAGGAAGCAAACACCCCGGTGTCCCCTCCAGACTCAAAGTCGTTGAGCGCATCACAATCTCCAAAGAAATATGCTGCTTCTACAACGACGCACAAGCACGTGAATAGACCAGCACACCCTATGGGGCCGAGAAAAGCAGAGAGTGAGAAGCTGTTGCTGAAGAGATGGGCTGACCAGTATTTTGTCTAGTCTTGGCCCCCGGTGCACCTGCATAGGCGTTATTACACATTATATCTTGATTTTTTTTTTGGTTTCGGTGAATTAGGACTTGCATATCTGTGAATGAATATTACGTGAATATATTACCTAGCAAAGCCACTACATGCTATGATTACTGTATTTTATACAAAAGTTTAGACCCAGGCCGGAAAGAACACTGAAATACGATCGTGAAGTCACTCCTGTGGCTCCGTTGATAAAGCCCCAGTTGGGAAGTGGTATTCCCCATTGTCTGCGTTTCTGTGTCCAGAAATCCTCTCTAAAGGCAGAAAAGCTGGGAGAGTCTTGTGGCATAAACATTCATTAGAGATTTTGGGCCCGAACCGACTGGGCCCCGAGCCGGAAAACGTTTTCCCCGGCCTCGCATACAAAGTGACACAAAACCTTGCAACGTGGGCCACATTTCCCCTAAAACATCCTACATCGCAGATCTCCGAGAATAGCTTAGGGGCCCACATGTTCACTGTCTTACAGGTGTCTTGAGCTGTATTTCTTCATCATATAAAGAAGACAACCCCAGCCCTTCCCTTTCTCCTCATAGTAGACCTCTTGCTAGTCCCCAGCAACTATGATGACCTTCAACATCTTGGCCTTAGTCGCCGTAACTTCTGCTGCTCCCATCCAGCAGACTCTTGAGCTCATGAGAGGAACACCTGCTACGAGATACACCTCGGACTTCACCCGCGATATCTTTGTCAAGCAGATCCATTCTCATAACGACTACTGGAGAGATGTCCCGCTCTTCGAGGCTATCTCATACGGAGTCCAATCCGTTGAAGCTGATGTCTGGCACTTTGATGGCGACGACACTATATATGTCGGCCATCACGATGCCGCTTTGGGCCCAGAAAGAACGTTTGCCTCTCTTTACATCGATCCGTTGGTGACCATCCTCACCCAGGCTAACCCAAAGAACGAGTTCACTGCTGAACAGACCAAGCCATACGGTGTCTTTGACACTGATTCATCTGCGACGTTGTACCTCTTTGTTGACTTGAAGACAGACGGTAATGTCACTTGGCCATACATTGAGCAGGCTTTGCAGCCATTGAGAGAGAATGGCTGGTTGACGAAGTTCAACGGAACAGATGTCGTCTATGGTCCTATCACTGTGATCGGTACCGGAAACACGCCTTATGACTACGTCGCTTCTCAGGAGACGCGTGACTACTTCTATGATGGTCCATTGACAACTATGAACTCGTCTTACCCTTCGACATTGAACCCTATAGCCTCGGCTTCGTTGTCCAATGTCCTTGGAATTGAGGATAAGGATCTGATCGGTCCCGAGGGTTTGAACGAAGAGCAGTTTGCCAAGTTGAACGCAACCATCGCCGCTGCTCATGAGAATGGATGTTTGACTCGTATTTGGGATGTCAATTGGTGGCCAATCCAAAGAAGAGACACACTTTGGAGACAGATCATCGCCTCCGGTTCGGACTTTTTGAATGCCGATGACTTGAAGCTGGCCTCTGAGTTCTACTGAGACTCATATCAGCCAACCCCCATCCCCTCGAAAAGTTATATCTACTGTTGTTTTATCATAATAAACGTTTCGTGCGAGACATAACCTAGTAGTATTCCAATTCCTTTTCATCCATCTCAAACATAGCCCACGTGGCTTGACAGTTCTGATCATCCAGATTTGCCCACTGGGAGAACTTACCAGCCTTACAGCGGCCATGACATCTTGAGCTAACGGGACAGTTATAGTATGGAAAGTGCTCGTATCCGATATCTCTAAACCAATGAATCTGGTGCTTATCAGCAAACAGTCCCAGACCGATCGAATGGACTGGAGCGTCACCCCAGCGTTCGTAGTAGAACCCACCAGCCTCCTCAAGGAAGTCCATCCATGCAGAGTAAGCCTCTCCTCTGAAGAAATCCATATCGCCAATCTCGAAATTGGACCAGAAGTGACAGGTGGAATAGCCATGTGCAAGTTTGAAGTTATCTGGGTTTTGTAAGTTTTCACGTAACCAAGTTGTAGCAGCATTCTTGTTCAGGTACTGTGGATTCTTGGAGAGAAATTCCAGTGTTACTGGCCATAACGAACGGATCGAGTCTGGAGAGTCGTAGAGGTTCAGAACATATCCATACACCTTGTTGTTATCGTTCATGAACTTGAAGACATCATAATCGATCTCACAGAAGTACTTGGTTTTTGGCTCCAATCTCCAGTAGTATTTGAACTGCTGTAATCTGGGATGATTGTAGAACTTCATGGAATAGTAACGGCACATGTTATGATATGACAGCTTTCTTGCATAACCAACACCCTTCTCTTCAAGATACTTTATCCCTTCCTCTTCTTTTCCTGGATCGATATGAGAAGGACGATCCCAATCTTCTGCTGGGACCTCTTCGAAGAAACACTCAGAAGTGGTGGCATCTTGAACTGCTTTCTTGAAAGCTTTTGTGAAAGGCTGGTCATTCAAGAAGACATATGGGTAGTGGTATTTGCTATTGAAGGTGTCCTCTATCTGTTTCACGGTCTCTGCTATTCCTTTGGCTTCTGAATTCCTTACAAGTGATACGAAAGTGGCATTCTCACGGGCATACTTCTGCGGATCTTCCGTCTCCCCGATCTTGACCAGCTTGAGATTCTTTGGCTCGTCAATGGTTTTACCAATGAGCTTCTTCAAATATGCTCGGTTCCTAGATAAAGCAGCACGTGGTTCCATGGTGTCAACTTCGAATGCCGGACTCATCAGTGCCCGAATATCTGTGGGGTTTTGCAGGACACCATTCACATTTTTCAATGATTCGATGTTCTCTGTGAGATCTTCGTAAAATGACGATGTGTAATTGGCCATGAGATTGTGGTAATATTGGAAGTTGTCCTTGAGGTCTGCTAGCCCAAGATCTTGAGTATTGATGGCCTTCTGAACGTACTCCGGGTTCTGGGAGAACACGAATGTGATCAGCACGGAGCACAGCACAAGTGATCCGAGAAAGAGCAGCTTCTGGAACCGCTTGGTTATCATCTTATGTGTGTTGTGGGCTTAATTTTCAGTGGTATTCGAGAGGCTGGAGTAGAGGCTGGAGGAGAGGGAATGAATATGTCTCGTTGTTGCCTGTCAATTCTGTTCGGCTGAGCCTTGGGGTAACTTTTCCCGCGCTGACCACCTTACCACGTACAGTGGATGTTCGCGGTTCGAATCCAGGAAGCTGATTTATGTTTTGCTTTTTTTTTCAGTCATGTTCACTTCTTGAAAGTCATACGAACACAGAAAATATCCATAAATAGCAGAGGGTCATCTGATTGACAATAGAGCGCTACAGACTCTCTTGTCTCAGACACCAATATACCAATCATTAAGGATGCCTCACTTGGCCATATTATGCACCAATATTTTACACCGCGGATCACCCACTACCCACTATAGAGTCCCCTTCCTTTTTGTGTCGACTGCTCCACTTTGACCCATACACCACTATACCACTCAATTGCAAGCATGTCGAGGCCCAAGACGTATGATTCTCCATTTCTTCATCCATGGTTCAGTGTTTTTGAACCCATTAACTCCGTCCCTGGGCAACCCCTCAATCATTGGCGTGTCCAAGAGATGTCCAATGCTATCCGTTCGAAACCAGATTGGAAGAGGAAGTACAAGGACCAGGAAATCACGAGCAAATGGCGAGATGAGATTAGGGAGCAGTTCCCGGACTTGAAAATCATGGACA
>JAKTVV010000039.1:0-108351 GCA_030581715.1 Petasospora mississippiensis | reverse complement strand
CATCCTCTGGCCAGCTCTCAACGCCGCACGCTCCCGTCCTTGCTGTCACTCATAGAACTCCGGCCCCCCCAGTACTCAGCCGGACCCCCCCACCCCCCCCACACCAGGACGGTACTAAAATAAAAAAAAAAGGAGGGGGGGGGGAAAAAAGGGAGAAAGAAAAAAAAAAGGAGAGCGTAATTCATGGCAAGCAGGGGGTGGGGGGGGGGGGGGGGGGGGGGGTACTCATCATTCAAGTCATAGTATTTTGCAATCATCTTCTGTGGTTGTGGATCACCTGTGATCTTAATTCCAGTCCCAGAACTCCATGTTATCAGTTGTAGTCAACAAATCGGAAGCATCGTTCTTGAAAACACTTTCCTGTTTCAGGAAGTTGAATTCAAATTCATCTTCCTTTTTGACCTTGTCCCTGAGGTAAGCAACGGATGGAACCTGCATCGTCACATCATCCACAGTAGAAATGGAGTTGGTGTTAGACTCGAACAGGGAGGTGGAAAGGAACTCTTCGATCTTGAGAACTTGATCCTCCTTGATAGAACCGAGAGAAGACGTGGAGCTCGTCATAGACGATGAGGTTGAAGTCAATGATGGAGTAGAGATCTGGGAAGAGTTGTCGTCTTCCTCTGAGCTTTCCAAGTTGAAGACACTGTTCATGTCATCATCAAAGCATCTCTTTTTGTGGAACAGCTCCTCTTCTTGAAGGACATGTGGCTTGAAACACTGCTGTTGTTCACGTTCTTGTTTTAGAGACTTGAGATCAGCAACAAGACGAGAGAGTTCCTGCTTGAGGAACAAGTTTTCCTCTTTCATATTTTTGAGAGCGAGCTCAAGCATCCTGGTATCTTGTCTGTTCAGCTCAGGAGTTGCAGGGGTCTGAGGAGAGGAAGAGGTAGTGGTGGTGGACATAGATGGTGCAGGGGTAATCATTTGAGCCGGTTGTATCGACTGTGTCTGCTGTGGCAGGATTGGCTGTGGGGAATTTTGTGTTTGTAACTGTTGGTTCTTCTTCTTGTACGTCTTCTTTGGCTCCTTCTTTTGCTGTGATGCGGAAGCAGCATTAGGCTTTCTACCTGGTCTAGGTCTTGGCGGAAGAACCCATTGCTTTGAGGTTTTGATAACCGTTGGCGTGGCTATCTTCTGGAGATGATTCAGATTGATGTGCGAAGTTTGGTGTTCTGTTGGCGATTTGTTGTTAGTGGATGTTTCGTATCACAAGGAGGTCTCGAGCCGTAAACAAAGCAGTACGATGCGATCTGTTATGTTAACGCCCTTCCATAGACCGTTATTACCCAGTACCACATACTTGTCTCCATTGTCACAGACGATACGAGGCTCAAACCTCTTCTTCTTTTCCTTTCCCAAAAATGTCTCAGGGGCTTCGTCTGTACCTCGAAGAAATCCATTTCCTTATGTATGTTTTCGTGCTGCATGCTCGTCGAGGCGACTTCCTCAAGAATCCATCCGGTTGCGCGTTCCCGAGTCTTGGTCCGACATCTCCCGTCCCAAATTCGTCGCGAAGGAGGCTCTCGCACACGCCGTGGGTTGCGGATAATCTGACAGGAGTACCTGGAGAGTAGTTGCCCACATGTTACTTCTACATTGGTCTTTTGGCCGCAATCTTTTAGCGTATCGTTGGCGCCCCGCACGCTTGGTGCCCCCACCTACCCCCGAGCTGCCAAAAGCACACCGGAACACCCGGACACCAGGCCGGTACGGGCACTAACACCGCCGCTCCGCAACGGTGGATTCGCGCCAACAAATACACACGCAGCCAATCAGAACCCTGGGTTTGGTCATTCTGCGGTGACGGCGGAAGTTCCACCGCGTTCTACAGGCATGAAACATCCGGACACCAGAGCTGGGCCCTTATAATTATATGCACACAGCCACGGGTATTGAGGCACCAGCCATGCAAAACGCGTCCTGGTTTCCCCTTGAAACTCTGGAGTTAAGCGTCGTGTCAGGGTTTGCCCCTGGTTAGTACACCGGTTTGCTTCGGCTATACAAGGAGTTGTTCTATACCATGAGCTATCAGTATAAGAGATCGGGAAGATAGTATAAACAATAGAATCGTTCGAGGATCGCCCCACCAAGTGGAAAATAAATCAGCCGCTTGGCCCTCCCTCTCGCACTTAAGGACCGGAATCCTACGGAACCGGACGAATGCGCCAAAATAAGCATTTATTATACTGGATGGTCAAAGTTCGCAAACACAAAACAAACCCGATACCCCGAAGTTACTCAACAGATCTCGTGACTTGTATTAGGCTTCGAGAAGATACATTGGAGTCGATCTCTGCTCCGCGGCCTGAATCGTGGAGTCATCCCCGAGATTGACGCGTAGACGCGTTAGATGCGTCCCTTGATATAGAACCATTTCTAATCAGGGCTTCTCTGATTCGGGAAATCGGATAGTATTTGCCAATGTAAACCTGCTTCAATTGATCACCAAGCCTTATATACAACTTTTGGGGACGTTCGTAGGCAGATCCACACCTTCTCTGTAGTGACGAAGGCTAACGCGGGCGCCTTAACGCCGGTTTCTTACCACTACAAACATGAGGTCAGCGGATTGACGGTTAGCTAGCTAGTATGGGTATGGCAAGGTATTGTGTGGTGTAAACTTTCAATCAAAGGCTCCTCTGTGCTTGCAGAATCGTAGTAGAAGGAGAATTCCCAATTTCTGTAACGATTGATGTCGACATGAGCTCAGGCATAAGATCTTCACACCATTATTGCTCGCTTGGGATACATCCTTTATTGGGAACCATGTGAGAAAACTCATACGTGTTCTCTCAACTCCTTTACATTGAACCGGTCTTGAGGATGCACTTGATGCTCGTTGGCAATCTTAGGATTGAGCTCTGCTTTCAATTCTGGATTACTCAGTGGGGTCTGCTCGAAGAATCTATCTGTAAACTGGCGGACATCTTTGATTCGTTCTTCCAAACGTTCTGTAATTTCTTCAAATTGTAGAGCTGATAGATCTTTGAGCTTAATAGTGCTGTCTTGTGTTTCAGCATTATGTATGGCCATGTTCAATGCACTTGCAACCACTTCGAAGATTCCATCTTGGTGGTACTCATCATCTGGTGTGATAATAGCATCATCACTGAGATCTTGTTTTTCCATCTCAGATGTTCTTTTGTAAAAGTTCACGAGCTTTCTGAGTCGTCTCATCAAACTACTGGCATCAAGAGCTAATGCAGCACCGGCTTCGCCATAGCGATCTTCAAAGTGTTTCAATTTACTTTCCCAGAACTCACCATCGTTATCAGTTGCAGTATACTCTTCGTCATCTAATGTGCCAGAATTGTGGTACAACTCACCAGATATGGTACCGATGAATCCTGTATCACCAAAACCACCGATGTAGTAGGCATCTTTGACTTTAAATTGTACCCAATGAGAAGAATGAATAGGATTTCCGGGCAACCACCAGGCAGCGTCTTTGTGACGCTTCAAGAAACACTTTTCAGCTCTTGGAACATCTTCCAAAGGCAAATCAACAAATTCGCCTCTCAAATTTATTCTTGGAGACCCTGCAATAGATGAAGGACGAGATCCAGGATATTTTGGATTAATATGCTCATTTGGTGAATGATCACCAACGCGGACTGATAAGGAGGCAGAAGAACCTTTAGCAATGTTCTTGAAAGATGTGCCCATGTTAATAGCCAAGAAAACTGGATCTCCATCCCCACAGTCCGCATAGTACTCAATGAACGAGGCTGGGATGCCGGAAGACTCCCCATCCTGGTATATTGTATTGACACTCGCCAGAGACTCACGCTTGATGAGCGTACGAGCGTGAATGGCTGCAACTTCGACAGGTGGTGGACCGTATGTGGCGGTGTTCAGCAGGTGAATATTATCCCCCTTTTCAGTCGGGATATCAAACTGTTTTGTATCGACTGGCTCCTGTTTGAAGTAGACGATATCGTTGAACGATGAGAGCATCGTTGGGGCGCAGGACCCTGTGGAGAGGAGCCCTGCAGCAACCACAGCTGTAGATAGCTTCATGTTCTTGTTTGCTGTTTGTGGTCCGACCGTATAGTGTGAAATCTGAGAGTTCAATTGGTGATTTTCTACTCCTGCTTCGTGCAATCAGTCAAGTTGGGTATCTTGGGACCTTTTTAAGGGGTTCTCCGGTGGTCTGACTGACAAGGGTGTTGATTTAAATTACATGCGTCGATCTGCGCAACACACAGCTTTTCCCCCGCCGCAAGGACCAGATGAGGGCCAATCTAGCATACTAAGAGGATATCTGTTATATGTATCGATAGATAATAGTGCAGTTACTCGGGTGCTGGCTGTAGAGATCTTCCCCAGACTTGGTGATCAACCCGCCTCCGCATTTCAATGCGCCAAATATTGGCTTACATGGCAGATAACTAGGTAAAAACTTCAAATTATGAGCTTTAGCACTACAGGTTAGATTTAAATATAATAGGAATACATTTTGGTTACAATAGGTCACTGCTGGCCGTGCACAAGTTGGCTGGATTAGAAAAATAGGTGATGCGTGCCTCGTAGAAGCCTGCATGAAGCAACATGCCTGAAACCCGAGATGTCAACACACTCTTCAGAGAAGAGCTGGGGCGGCAAGAACCATAGCCAGAGGAACAACAAAGTATGCAATGTTTCTAGACTCGTAAACAATACCAGAGGATCCGGAGGAACCACTGCTGGAGGAGGCAGAGGAAGAAGAACCCGAACCGGAAGAGCTGGAGCCGCTAGAGCTACCAGAGGCGGATGAGCTTGAGGCTCTGGAGGAACTAGAGCTTGAGGCAGCAGATGAAGACTCTCCACCAGAAGAGGCAGAAGAAGACTTAGCTGCTGAGCTTGAGGCTGACGAAGATGCAGATGAACCACCGGAAGAGGACTCGTTAGAATCAGATGAGGAAGCAGTAGCACTAGAGCCAGAAGAGGCGCCTGAGCTTTCTGCGGAAGCACTGGATCCAGAAGCACTCGAGTCGGATCCACCAGAACCAGCTGTGGCGCTCTTGATTGCCGGCTCAAGACGGCTAGAGTACCATGGGAGGCCGGTGATGTAGGAGCTCACGTCGTCCATGTTGACCTCGGAATACAAAGTGGTGTAGGAGTCATCGGTGTAAGTCTGGACCTGCTGGTACAAGGACAACAGCTCAGATGGTGGGGAGTTTCCATTCTGGATCTGTCCGAGATAGTCGCTCAAGTTGTCGTTGATATCGTTAACAATGGCAGAGAGTTCAGAGGACTGTGCAGCTGTGACTGCAGCCTTGGAAAGAGTGGCAATGGCGAGGAGTGTGAGCGTCTTGAGGTGCAACATTATGGAGATTCTTGATAGAGGAAATAAGGGGTCCAGACAGTTCTTGTTTGACTTGTGGGGGAGGCAGCAGCTATTTAAATAAATTGGCGGCGGGGCACCCCCTAAAAGAGAGGGGTTGGAACCGCCAAAAGCAGGCGCTGAGAGAGAGCAACTGTACATTAGGGGATTTTCCCCCGTGTAAGCTCATAGAAAGAGGTTCTTCTTGCCGAACGGGAACATCCGCGGACTCGAGGCAGTTGCGGGGTGCCGAACTCTATTTGCCATGGCATTGCCCAATGCGGAAGGTGGGATGTGGGGGTGGCTTTTCCGAGATGTTCGGTAAACGACCGCTTGTCATAATACTCAGAAGTGGTTAACATGTGTTGTTGTTGATGTATCCTTATTATGTTGTTGTTGAGTATAGTGTTCTGTATATAATGTCAGGAATGGGAGTTGCTGCATTTTTCTTAGATGTTGACAAGGGGCAGTAAGAGAGTTAGTTATAGTAGTCATCATGATTGGTGTTCTGTAGGTGTATGATTGATGTGCGTTCAGTATGAGCAGTAGGAGTAAAGTGTTCGATTGGAGGACTTACTAGTGCATTCATGGCATTAATGTGCGCTCAGTAAGGTGTTTGATTGGAAGAGAGTCTACCATAAAGAAAAAGGCTCAATTAACCCTGCACACGTGATTATTCCTGTGAGATATAGCAGGTGAAGAAAACGGCGCGTAATGTCTAGAACTACCCCACTTCAGCATCACTGGTTCCCGGAGGGATAGTACTACTTGGAATTTACTTCGCATAACGGCTCATGACTTTGACTGGTACATCCATCAAGACAAGTTTAACGATATGCGTCGTATACCTCGACTCCATGAGGTTCATTGAACGGTGAGTGTGTGAGCTCACGAGAATAATTGAGCAGATGTCTCAACCCATACAGTACATGACACTTCCTAGAATGGAAACAGGATCTCGGGCCAATGATCTTTATTTCCATAGTGATAATCCAAAATGCCATCAATGTTCAATAGTCAGCGCTCCGGTCTCACAAGTTATCTGTGAACAACTGGTTAGCGTTCTTGGCGACGTACTCCTTATGTGACAATGGTCTCTTCTCCTTCTCTCTGTTCAGTGAAATGTCCATTTCAGCAATTCTCTTCTTCTCAGCCTCAAGGGCACCTCTAAAATCGAAGCTCTTTCCACCACCGAGGACAGCGTCAAGCTCAAAAGACACCTTACCAGCTTTCCCCTGCTTGAAAGTATCAATCCAGTGAATTGCTGTCCCAACTTCGTCGAAGTCTCTTGTCTTTCTATTGAATTTACCAACATGTTTGCTCACCGCTGCTAAAAGTTCAGAAATGTCGTTTGTAGGATGATCGAGGTACTTTGAGTACAGCTTCCAGTTCTGTAAGTTTATCATGTAGAGCAAGTAATCGGCTTGGATAACAGGATCAACAACATTGGGTTTCACAGCACCAATGAGGGACATCACAATCATTGTGGTAGAATGGTTCACCTTCGGGAGGAAAACACCTGGAGTGTCATAGAGTAAAATGTCTGGTTCCTCATTGATCTTGATAATGGACGATGTGGCTCTTGTAACACCTGGCTGGCCACCTGTTTTTGCAACTTTTTTGTTTGTGTTCAGTCCAACGGATCGTAGTGTGTTGACAAGAGTACTTTTACCCACATTTGGCATACCACCAACAAGCATACGAAGCCCAAGAGGGGGTGGGGGTGTCATTTTGTAGTAGTGCTGCTTGGCTATCTCAACCAACACTCGGGCCTCTCTCTTTGATCGGCAATCAACAAACATGAATGGCTCGTCCCCGTGCCATTTCTTCAGGAGATTCATATCAACAGTGCTGAGATCCTTCTTGGAGTAGAGAACGATTCTCTTTTTCCCGGCAAACGGTCTATCCAGTAGCACGTTCCTCGATGAGATTGGAGCTCTGGCGTCTCGTACTTCAAAGATCAAATCGAGTTGTGGTGCAATCTGCGTCATCTTGTTCAAAGCCTTCTGGTGATGGCCTTTGAAGTCCGAGAGACGAATATTGTAGTCGGGGAAGGACAACCTCGGCTTGAATCCTGGGGGCAGTTTAACCATTTCTGTGTATTCTGGTGACTGGCTTCCGTTATCGAATCACGTAATAGCGAAATGGAGCTGGCGGTTTTCAGGTGGCGTTGATTGTGGAGAAGAGATGATCTGTGCGAAAGTTTTTTTATCCCATGAGACATCAACAAAGAAATCACCCTCAAACTGCCCCAAAATCACAGCGACATTGAACCACCATGCCACTTATCACACTCTGTGGTCTCCCAAGCTCGGGAAAGTCTACATGGGCGAATGAGCTCAAAACCCGCCTAGAGGACCGCATATCCTCGCTCGAAGCAGGGACACCGGGCTACGGCTACAAAGTGATCCTCCACAGTGATGAGTCTCTTGGAATTTCCCGTGAACAGTATCGTGAATCCCGCACAGAGAAATCGCTCAGAGGTCTTCAGATGTCGGCAGTGAAGCGTGATATTGGACGCAACACAATCGTGATTCTTGACTCTCCAGCATACATCAAAGGGTTCAGATATCAGCTACATTGCGATGCCAAGGCAGCCGGAACCCCGAGCTGCGTCCTCTACGTGATGGCACCGCTGGAAATATGCCTAAAGTGGAACTCCCAGAAGCCAGAAGGAGGCGAGAAATGGGATCCAGAGCTGCTGGAACAAATGAGCATGCGGTTCGAAGAGCCGGATGGCTCATCACGTTGGGACTCACCGCTGATTCCAATCGCTTACGACGACAAAGCTGTCCCATTCGACGACATTTGGAACTCGGTCGTACTACAAAAAGCCCCCACTTCAAACTCAGCTACCATGTTGAAACCGGCCACTGCTACTAATTACGCCCAGGAGCTGGACCGTAGAACACAAAGTGTGATCCTTAAGGTGGTTGAGCTGAGCCAGCTGAATACTGGAAGAGTGAAGATCGAAGAAGACATCTTTGTTGACATTCCGTCACAAGGCGTGAGCACTGCTCAGTTACAAAGATTGAGAAGAACTTTTGTGATTCTCAACAAGGTGAGAAGTCTTGACATTGATAGAATCATTCCATTGTTCGTTGAGTACCTGAACAACAATCTGAATAGAGACTGAATAAACTACAAATTGCAATAATCATTAATGCATGTGTACTGCCATATTACTTTGGAGTATAAATCTGTCTCAGCTCTTTATACGCCTTCCCAGATTCATCGAACCTGTCGAGGATTGTTGTGACATTTCTCTTCATCTCATCGGTTACAGGAACACCCAAGTCCAAAGCGTCTTGAAGTCGTCTGTTCAACAGCTCATCAACAATTTTCTCGTGTTCGTTCTCCAGGAGAACGTCTGTCAAAAGACTCCATGGTCTAGAGTCCACAAGCACTTCATTTTCGTTGAGCTCTTTATACTGGTGTAGCTTATCCCAGAAAGCCCAGAATTTTTCAGTCTCATTGGCCTTAAGATACGTAACCAGCACAAATTCGATAATCTCAAATGACGGTTCCCTGTGGGAGAACAAGTCTAGCAGGACATCAAAGACACCAGATACAGGAATAATCTCATCCTCTTTAGTGTTGTAAAGATGCTGTTGGGTGCCAAGTTTCAACATTCTCAAAACAATACCATCACTCAAATTCTGTCTGTTTTCAACTGTGAATGTCTCCAATACATCAGAGAAGTAACGGAGCTTCTTTCTTGCAACGTTGTCAACAGATACTTGGCTCAAGATCTGTGCTGGAGGGTTGTACGCCAAGTGCTGTGACAAGGCATCAGCCAGATCACACAACTGGTCTTCGCTGATGGACTGGCCAGAACCAGCCTGAAGAATCAGGGAGTTTGACAAATGACGAGGCTCAATCTCGTGTGGGAACACCATGGAGAGAATCTTTATAGCTTCAAAACGTTTTTGCCAGTGTTCTATTGATGGGGTAGCCGGTGTACATGCGTTTATGAACTTGAGCATCTCTCTCGATCTGCGTGTCGTCTCTTCTTCTGTTCCTGAGAAGAGGGTGTGGATGTCTGTAGTTTTGAGGGTTCCAATGAGCGTTTCAATCACTGAAAGAGCACGTTGGGGGTCTGCTCTGAGCGTTGGGACGATTTCAGCCTCTAAAGTCTTGAGATCCAGAACCTGGAAACACTGAACGGCTTTCACTTCAAGGGGAATATCTGATGGCGATGTGGAGTAGAATCTGCGGAAGATACCAGCAAAGACTGAGTCGTCTTCCTCTAAGCCAGCACCAACTCTTGGCTCGTAGAGCGGTCTCTCCTCTGGCAAACACCACAGGTACTCCAAGTTCACTTGATGACGTCTCTCTGGAGTGAGCAGGTTGATCATCAATCCGAGCTGGGTGTCTATCACGACCCAGCTGTTGATGCCGAGACCAAAGTCATTGTCCGGCTTCTTCTGTTTGAGTCTTCTCTTCATTCTCAAAGTTGAGTTTGGCTTGATGAGACCCTCAACGAATGGCACAACGTCGAGGTCCTTCTTGAGTATTGTTGAGAGCTGTTCAGCAGCGTTCTGAATATGTTTGGGGGATTTACCTTGGCATACAACAGTGAAATCCATATGTTGGGCAAGAGGGAGTTCCTCTTCACGACCACGTAGGTCAAATATCTTTATATCGTCAAGACCAAGATCGATAAGAGAGCTCAGAATTGGATGGACGTGATCTGGGGCATTCTGTGGAAGAGCTGGCATCTCAGCCTTGAAGATTGGGTTTGAGAGAGCAGAGGACTCCTCTGAGCGGAGATACCATGGGACCTCATCCTCGTTAATTTCTGACTCAGCAGCTTTCTCCGCTTTTTCAGGAACTGGAGGCGAGTTATCGGTCAACTTGGAGCTCACGGCGGTTGAGGAGATGAGGCGGATGGGAGGAGCGGTAATCCTGGATATAGACGGACAAATAGCCTGGCTAGTTAGACGCTGTTTAGCCAGTCTTGCTGAAGCCCTACTCAACATGCTCAAATATGCTAATGGAAAAGAGAAATACAATTTTGTGGATATTCAAAGCTGGTGAAAAGCCTTTTGAAGATGTCCAATGGGCCTCACGATGCCAAATGTCGCGAATTTCCGCGAACTTGAACTGTGCGCTATTCGCGAACCCTTCCAACGCGTTCGCACTCTCTACGCGTTAAGGAGCTCACATAAGCAAGAACCTTTAGAACCAGTTTACCATTAAGATCAGAACTCATAATCTCATAATGTCTGACACCGAAATCCCTCAAGCATTTCCTGACCCAGTGGCAAACGTTGACGATGTGCTGGGTCTCAACGTCGACGTTGATGAAGAGATGGGCTCAGGCACAAGCAAACCGCTACGCGTATCCCGTCCTCGAAACCTCAAGGACTCACATTTAACGTCAGCTCGTGGACTACCGTACATTCGTAAGAATGCAGCCAGACGTATTAAGAAGACGATAAATCACAAAAATGAGTACAAGAACTTGACCAACTTTCTCTCGTTCTACCAGATCTGGGGCCACAACCTCTTCCCGAAGGCCAAGTTCCCTGATTTCTTGGAGATGGCTGCTATTGCTGGTATGGATCCTAGAGTGAAACACATGAGAAGGCAATACGTCAACGAGGATGCCGGTGTGCTACTTGATCATCAAGCGCAAGAGAGTTTTGTCCCAATGGTTGACCTCTCTGTCGGTGAGGGTGATGAAGGTGCTGGTATCGCGGTTGTTAACAGTCCTAACGGTACAGGATCTCATCAAGACGGTTCCCCGGATGCTGGAGAGGTGATCGATGAGGAAATAGCGTGGGTGGGTCTAGAGCTGGCTAATCGTGAGAAGGCAAAAGAAGATAATGCTGCTGGTGCGGAGAAGGGTCTCGAAGCAGGCCCTGTCCAATCTTCGCCTTCACAGAAAGCTGGCTCCTGGGTTGATGACGAGCTCAGTGATGATGACGATGGCATATTTGCAGCTGTTGGATCAAAACCAAAAGCGACGCCCGTACTGGAGAAATCACAAACGAGGGTTGAGGCCGATCCCTCGCTTGAAGAGTTTGATGAGGCAAACTACGAAGACGAATACGCAGCAGAGATGGAGTTCATGCGTGAGCAAGGTTTGTAAATCACCATCAGACGGCACCCTTCGATAATGACTAATATCCACACTTTTAATGAACGTTTGCATACAATTGATTTGGTGATACCCTTATCGCTAGTATTTGACAGGGAGCAACCTCCTCAGACAAGCACGGGCTTAGAGGCCGGCCACACCTAACAAAGCCAACAAAGCACCGGACTTAATTCCCTTTACGGTGGATAATAGGCAGCAAGTGTGTTATTTGAAGAAGTGTGTAAAATTGGGTGAGTTGAGCTGTGCGCCACAGTTAGTTCGCTGTTGACTCCGCGATAATACCCCGTTTCGAGTCGATAAGCGGGGCCCTCCACACATTGAGGCTGTCAACGCCAACAGAAAGGGAAATCGGATGCTGAATCATCGACCGTGGCTTCCTCAACTGTGGCAAGCTTTGTTACGCAAGGGTGAGGAATAGGCGGAGTAGGCGGGCGCCTAAGTGCAAATTTGTCATCCTTATAAAAGATGATTTCCTGCCCTCGATCACCTTCCAGAGGGTTGATGTCTGCAGATAGCGTATATCGAGACACTTTGAAATGGCATCCGTGCAGAGCAAACGAGTTACTAAGGACACTGAAACCCCACTTGAAGCTGTCTCACTGAAGCGCAAGTACGTTCTCGACGAGCGTTCTCTGAGTGTAAGCTCCATCGCCTCCACTGATGGTGAAGAGCTGCTGGATGATAAGCTTGACAACGAGTCCAGCACTTCGAGCTCAGACTCCGAGAATGAAACAGCACAGAAAAAGCGTAAGATCTCCTCAAAAGACGATCTGGAGGTCGAAGAGTCCCAAAAAACAGAACACATTATCCCTACTGAGCAATCAGCTCTTGTCATCACATCATTTGAAGAACCTTTCCAAGTGGTCTCATCGCACCCAGTTCCCGCCATTGAACCACACGAGGTGCTCATTCGAAATAAGTACATTGGACTCAACCCTATCGATTGGAAAGGTAAGAAGTACCGTTTCGGTGTTTACTCCTTCCCATGGGTTCAAGGGCGTGAATCCTCAGGAGTCATCAGTGCGGTTGGTAAAGATGTTGAAGGTCTAGAAGTTGGCGATGAAGTGTTCATGGTCAGTACATCTTACAGAGATCTGAAGACATCTACATTCCAGGAATATAGTGTCTTTGATGGCAGATTGGTTTGGAAAAAACCACATGGTTACAGTTTGAAGGAATGTGGTGGTATTGGCGTCGGTCTGGTCACTGCTGCTAGTGTTATGGAAGAATTGGAATTGGGTTTGTTTGATGAAGAGCAAAAAGAGGCTAAGAGAAAGAGTATATTGGTTTGGGGTGGTTCCAGTGGTGTTGGTTCGTACGTTATTCAGTTGGCTAAGGTTGCAGGTTACAAGAATATCATTGCTGTTTCATCCTTGAAGCACAAGGAAGCGTTGAAGAAGATAGGTGCCACGCATGTTGTTGATCGATTCAAGACAAACGAAGAGTTGAAGAAGGAGATCGCTGATATCGTCCCTGAAGGTGTCGAAGATGCTGTTGATGTTGTTGGTAAGCAAACAACAGATATCGTTGTTGAGCTATTGAATGTCAACAAGGCTTCTGGCTCAACCAAGAATCTTGTTGCTGTTGTCTCAGGCCCATCAAAGACCTTGGACGAAAAGCTGCTTGAGGGTATCTCTGTCAAGAATGTCCTAATTAAGAAGTTCCACGAAGATGTTGATCATGGCCGAAGACTTGTTCAGCGCACACACGAGCTTCTTCACAAAGAGCACATTAGCCCACAGAAGAACATCAAACTTTACAAAGGTGTTGAAGGTATCTTGAAAGGTCTTGAAGATCTCGAAGAGTTTGGTGCGTCCAATGAAAAATACGTGGTTGAGTTGTGATCACACCGCTTACACCACATGGGAAGAGCTAGTCCTGGTGACTGGCCTCTTTTCTTTAGAAACGATAAATGATAAATCCGAATTTCTTATAGTATCAGCTATGTAAAGAAATCATAATTGTTCTAGATTCGGAAATTACCATATGTAGGAGTTAACATTCTTTTCGCGAATTTTGACAGCCATTTTTCGCGAATTTCTCCCACGTGCGCATCGTCAAAATTAAAGAGGCAGCACTCATTTAACTGAGGAAGGATCTAAGAATATTTTGTCTCTTCGTAGAACTTCATCCGCCCTGAGTATCTGGGTAACTTCAACGGAGTTTTAATAGTCACATCCACAACAACATGTCCTCAGCACCTCTACTCCAAAGAGCTCCAGGTAAGCAGCCGCCCCTTGTTTCACTTGATGTTATCGCTTATCAGATTCTGGTTCCCTGAGTGTACATATTCGGGTGTAGACCACCCACTATGAGACAAGCATGGCACCTACTGCAAAGAAAACATGGCAATCTGTAAGATATTACACTCGCTGAAGACCAATTACTAACCATGACCAAACAGGCAAGAGAATTGCTCTTCCGACCCGAGTCGAACCAAAAGTTTTCTTCGCCAACGAACGTACGTTTCTCTCATGGCTCAATTTTACCGTTGTTCTCGGCGGTCTTGGTGTTGGGCTCTTGAATTTTGGTGATAAAGTGGGAAGAGTCAGTGCTGGTTTATTCACATTTGTCGCTATGGCCACTATGGTATATGCTCTTATAACGTATCACTGGAGAGCTGTTGCCATCAGAAAAAGAGGTTCTGGACCTTATGACGACAGATTTGGCCCTACTATGCTGTGTTTATTCTTGCTTGTGGCTGTTGTTGTCAACTTTGTGTTGAGAATCAGAGCTGCTTGAGTCCAGATGAGGAAAAATGTGGAGAGGATGCACATTGTTGGCCTTTCTCTTCTCTGCTTGATGTAGAAAAGGATCCGCGACAGTGAGGGCTAGCTTGATCTTGTACATTAATGACACAATATGAAGCGGATATTATCGTTTCAATAGTGGTAATCCATACATATAGCATTTGGTTGTTTGTAGTCGCGTCAAGAGAGCCAGTTCCGAGATCACCAACCGGATTTTACCGTATTTGGAATCCATACTTCTGCCGCGACAGCCTCGTTGCGATGAGGGGTTTATAAGTCATCGAACAGGCCATTGTTTGGGGTGCAGAACGGCTTCTCTTTGATTCAATCTGCAAGCTAAGGAGTTACTGCAACAATGGATCCCAGAGTAAGGGAGCTCTACAAACGAATGTTGTGGATTGGCAAGGACTACCCGTAAGTTGGGCCATTGGACACAGTAGCTTGATTCATGGGTACTAACTACACAACAGCCAAGGGCTGGAGTTTTTCAGGGAGAAATTGAAAGCAGGATTTCTCAGGAATAAGAGCGTAGAAGGGAAAGCATTGGACGACGCTGTTGCAAAAGGGGAATTTGTTTACAAAGGTGAGTTTTTCCCCGTAACTGTACCTGTTGGGTCATTTGATCAGCTACTAACATGTCGCGGTAGAGATTGAGGCACTGATCTTCTTGACAAGATACAGGGAGCTGAAAAGACGTTACTATTCTGATATGTGAGGATCTACTGATTGTTGAAACTGAAAGATCCCCACAAATATGGTATGACCGCGACAAATGCACTCATAGCCCTCAGTGTTATAAGGGTTCAACGTACGCCCGCGATCAAATCGATGTATACGGTGAAGAGCTCTAACTCATCGCACTTTGTTTTGTATGTCATTGGGTTACTTCCTCAGATCTATTCAGACTCTGAGCTCACTTTTGTATAGATTACCAAAGAGCTCAGGGCGTACTCACAACGTATAACTTGTGTGTTGACCCTTAACCGGAGTCCATACGGGAAATCCGGAGTCCACTAGCTCAACAATGGTCCACGAATCAGGATGAGACAATGCACAAACATAGTAAACTATCTATTTCGTATAAGTCGCTCAGGAATCTTCCCCTCTCATGGTAGAAAAACAGGGTGTTGCACCGGAGAAAGGTAAAAGATTGCCCTCCAAGAGAAGCGTTCGGTGATTAGAGCAGTCCCATTAGATCCTGCAATCCCTTTTTTTTCTAAACGTGTTTATCTCCAGTGGGACCGAGCGGAGATCAAAGGCACTGCTGAAACTCTTGGCCTACCGATTCGGATCTCCTGGGCCAGTAAGGGCTTAGTTGTTTTCTCTGGAGACGGGCTCCGGAGAAGTTGTTGAGCCGAGCGCGCTCCCGGTGGAACTCGCTCGGGCGAGCTTTGCACCAGGAATCCGATTTCGGGGGTCGTTGGCAAACACCTGGACGCTCAACAGCCACGCTACTAGGGGAGTCCGTCGTCAAGCGGGGCTGTAGCTAAAAATACGGTGGGGTTTTCACCGGTCAACAAGCGTATCAGTTCACAGAGAACAGGTTCTGGGAGTGTCCTCAGGCTCTGCAGTCATTGGACATGTGCTTAACTCCACGGCCGTTGCCAACCGATGATTCCTAGCCCTGCCTGGACTTTAGAACCCGCTTTCTGTGAGTACTTTTGCATTACCCCTCTTTTAATCATCGGGCAAGTCGCAAAGTGCGGAGCGTTTCAAGCCGTAGCGCTAGCGCCGCGCAACGAGTGGAGTAAAACCCCAGAGTGTCTGCCCCTCCAAAGACATCCCGGACTTAAGCTCGTGAAAGCCACATAAGGGGTTCCCACTCTGGCTGGGAACAGAAGGGCTCCAAGTTCGAGCTAGGATTACTGGGACCGGCGATTTCTGGTGTCCTCATTACACAGGAAACGACCCCGCTGACGGCTCCCACAGCTGTCGGCCCCCGTCTCGTACGGCTAGCCCTACTTCCCGTAACTCTCAATTCAGCCGTTCAATCTGAGCCTGTAAGGTGTAGGAATCCGGCCGCGCTCGCCTGCACAAGCAAAACTTGCCCCCGCCCAGCTTGGCCCCCTCACCGGTGGAGTATAAATACCGTCCGCTCCTCCCCTACGGCTCGCTGTTTTTTGCTAGCTTCCCACTGGCCTTTTCTGGTATACTCGCAACAATGTTCAGAGCTTCCACCTTCACCAGAAGCACCGCTGCTAGACTCAGCCTTTCCCTCAAGGCTTCGAGATTCTACTCCGAAATCCCACTCAGCGTTCCTATCACCTTGCCAAACGGTGTTAAGTACGAGCAGCCAACCGGTCTCTTCATCAACAACGAGTTTGTTCCATCCCGTCAGCGCAAGACCTTCGAGGTCATCTCCCCATCCACTGAGGAGGAGATCACCCACATCTATGAGGCCCGTGAGGACGATGTCGACATTGCCGTTGATGCTGCTGAGAAGGCTTTCAAGTCTTCCTGGTCCACTGCTGACCCAGAGTT
This sequence comes from Petasospora mississippiensis, assembly GCA_030581715.1. Classification (NCBI taxonomy): domain Eukaryota; kingdom Fungi; phylum Ascomycota; class Saccharomycetes; order Phaffomycetales; family Wickerhamomycetaceae; genus Petasospora; species Petasospora mississippiensis. Next base: position 91,706 of record JAKTVV010000039.1, on the reverse strand, counting down.
GAGAATTCGTTCCCTCAACAAGCTTGCTGACTTGATCGAAAGAGACGCTGAGATCCTTGCCGGTATCGAGTCCCTCGACAACGGTAAGTCCCTCTTCTGTGCTCGTGGTGATGTTGCTCTCACTGCTAAGTACATCAGATCTTGTGCCGGTTGGTCTGACAAGGTCTTCGGCCGTGTCATTGAGTCCGGTAACACCCACTTCAACTACAGCCGTAGAGAGCCAATCGGTGTCTGTGGTCAGATCATCCCATGGAATTTCCCATTGCTCATGTGGTCCTGGAAGATTGGTCCAGCTTTGGCCACCGGTAACACCGTTGTCTTGAAGCCAGCTGAGGCTACTCCATTGTCTGCTTTGTATGCCTCTAAGCTTTGTGTTGAGGCCGGTATCCCAGCCGGTGTTGTCAACATCATCCCAGGTTTCGGTAAGATTGTTGGTGAGAAGATCTCTCGTCACCCAAAGATCAAGAAGATTGCCTTCACTGGTTCTACTGCCACTGGTCGTCACATCATGAAGGCTGCTGCTGAGTCCAACTTGAAGAAGGTCACTTTGGAGCTTGGTGGTAAGTCTCCAAACATCGTCTTCAACGACGCTGATGTCAAGAAGACCGTTCAGAACTTGATCACCGGTATCTTCTACAACTCTGGTGAGGTCTGTTGTGCCGGTTCCCGTGTCTACGTTCAGGAGGGTATCTACGAGGAGATCTTGAAGGAGTTCTCTGAGGCCGCTGAGGCTTTGAAGATTGGTAACCCATTCGAGGATGGTATCTTCCAGGGTGCTCAGACTTCCCAGCAGCAGTTGGACAAGATCTTGTCTTATGTCAAGATTGGTAAGGAGGAAGGTGCTAGACTCGTTGCTGGTGGTGAGAGACTTGGTGACAAGGGTTACTTCGTCAAGCCAACTATCTTTGCTGACGTCAAGGAGGACTTCAGAATTGTCAAGGAGGAGATCTTCGGTCCTGTTGTCACCGTCTCCAAGTTCAAGACTGTTGATGAGGTTGTTGAGTACGCTAACAACTCCAACTACGGTTTGGCTGCTGGTATCCACACCACCGACATCAACAAGGCCATCGACGTTGCTAACAGAGTCAACGCCGGTACCGTTTGGGTCAACACCTACAACGACTTCCACCAGATGGTTCCATTCGGTGGTTACGGTGAGTCTGGTATTGGTAGAGAGATGGGTGCCGATGCTTTGGACAACTACACCCAGGTCAAGGCCGTTAGAATTGGTTTGACCCACAAGAGCGAGTAAACTACAGATCATGTTCTCTGAGCTTACTCATTCGTTTATGACTTTTCATGCCCCATACAATTCTGATATTCATATGCTTTGACTTCATGTACAATAGTTCAACAAAAGCCTATATTTATTTGCGCTGAAAGATTTTTCACTCTGTAGTGGTTATGCGGTAAATCCAGAGCGTCAGTTGAGATGTGAATCATGCAGGGCAACGCACATAAACGGCGCGATGCTCAACGGAGAACATTATATCTCCCCTTAGCATACAGTTCCTTATATCATATATTAAGGACTAAAACTCTTTGGGCTCTTTAATCTGTTACCAGAGTCTCTACAGACTCTTTGTGGGCTCCTCGGACTCTCTCCAAGTTCAGATTCTCAAGATCAACGGCCCACATAGCAGCACCGGTTCGATTTGTGAACACGAACAACGTTGATACAAACGGTATCGTCTCCAAAAACCCAGTCACCACACCCAAGACATAGTAGTGCACCCACATATCATCGTGGTAACTTTCCACCTCCCTGAGTGATAATCCTTTCAACGTAAAGTATCTATTGTGCATGGCTCTTCCCTTTTTTGGAGCCTCAATGAGTACCGTAACAACCGGGCCAATTCCAGGCATAGCCATCATCCATACTGTGAGAATCGTAACCAAATGGTCAGTTGGCAAGGTGATCAAGATTCTTGGAAACTCAAAAAACCAGATTTGTAGGCTCTGGACGAAGTTATACCGGGGAGATCTTCCGAACTTCGCTCTCAAGATCGCGTCGTCACCATATGGCTGGGTTGAGTAAACGTAGTCAAACAACGAGTTCAACGACAGCTCGTAGAAGAACACCAGCCCAAGCCTCTGTGCAACAGCATCAACTTCATGGAGAAAGGTTAGGAACAACAATATTGGAGCCGCAGGTCCCAAGAACAGAACAGCAATACTCCAAAATATCTGAACGGTAAACAAAAGGAGGTAGAGAATCACGAAGAGTATGCTTGTGAGTACAACCTGCGGTACCATTACCGAGCAGAGGTTGCCCCAAAGGTCAGGTGTTAGCCCAAAGTGTATGAGCCCCTAATAGCTGTTAGCATCTTGGATCTGAATAATGCAAAGCTCTCTAGAGTTACCTACCCGAAACGGTACTATCAAAACTGCGAAAACGCTCCTCGGGTCATAGCAGAAGGGCCATACATATAGTGGAAGTGGGTTGCCGCTCGACATCGAGGAATATGACACACAGTGTGTTGAACTGGATCGCTTCTGAAGGTACTGGCTGATCCTCGTCGTGAAATCATCTTGTTATTAAAAGGATTCAGCTCTCGTGACACAAAGGCACTAACCCCACATATAAGGCCAGCATTGCAGGCTGCAGAACCCTTGACAGGACAGATATCAGGAAGGGTCCTCTTTCTAGTCAACATGTGATTGCCTTACTGGTAACACTCCCGATATAGATGGTATTTCTGCCTTGCTGGAGAGTAATATTGTGGGGAATCTTGGCCCTTCCTTCAGCGCATCGCCCAATGTGGAAAGTCAAAGCACTTATCGGCTGGAGCGACCGAATGAGGAAAGTCTTCTCGAAATCGCGCGCGGCCTCGAAAAAGTTGATGGGTGCTTCGAGATGAGCTCAGTGGACTGGGTTATTCTCTTATCAGCCCTCCGTGTTCTCACTCCTTAAAATCCTTGAGGGCCCAAAATCTTGTCATAACACTCACTTGCATGCAAAGAGCCCCAATACGAACACTAACTACCATGACACAACCACTTCTGACACCAAGAGACCCGGAGAACAACCCTCTGCGTATCCTCGAGCGTTGCAAAGCTGAGGGGCGTCCTGCTCATATTGCTGGTCCCATGGTACGATACTCCAAACTCCCCTTCAGATCTCTTGTTCGAGAGTACAACTGTGACATCGTGTACTCTCCTATGATTCTTGCTCGTGAATTCGTCCGCAACGGTATTGCAAGACTCTCCGACTTCACAACCAACAACTTTGACACTCCACTGATCGTTCAGGTCGGTACTAACAACGTGACGGATCTGTTGAGATTCGTTGAGATGATACATCCGTATGTTGATGGTATTGGTATCAACTGTGGGTGTCCTATCAAAGAACAAGTCAGAGAGGGTATTGGAGCTGCTCTGATGAGTGAACCGGACCTTGTTGCAACGATGGTGAAGGCTGTGAAGGAGAGATTCGGTGACAGCGTCACGCTTGAGACGAAGATCAGAATCCATCCCGATCTCAATGAGACAGTGGAGTTCGTGAAGAAGGTTGAAGCTGCTGGAGTAGACTTCATCACCGTTCACGGCCGTACCAAAAACACAAGATCATCAGAGCCTGCCGACTTTGATGCCATCAAGCTTGTCAAAAGTGCTGTGAATGTGCCAGTTGTTGCTAATGGTGACTGTTTCTCACTCAAAGACTGTAACCGTATTGCTGCTATGACTGGGTGTGACGGTGTGATGGCCGTTCGTGGCATCTTGGCAAATCCTGCTCTCTTCAGCGGCTACGACAAGGCGCCTTGGGGATCCATCGAGAAGTTCATGGAATATGCCACAGCGTATGGTCTGCCTTACCGTCTCACACAGCATCACTTCAGTTGCATGCTTGATGGACAGCTCTCAAAACAGCTCTACAAAGAGATGATGGAGTGCAAGACACTTGCTCACCTCATTGATTTCTTTGACACGCACTTTATTCTGAAGAGATCATGGGAAGAGGGATTCGGCAAAGCTGTTGAGGTCCAGCACAGAGTGGCCCGGGAAGTTCGAATGTAGTGGGTCTATACTAATGACATATATACGGGAACGGTTAACGGGATAATATAATGTATGGGAAGTGTATAAATTGGGAGAGTTGATTAGACGCCAGAACCCTAGCGCTTAACACACCCGGACACCAAAACAGCGAGGCGTGTAAATTTTTCGCCGGCGGTTCTCCTCTCCTCCCTGCTCCTCAACAACAACCAGCGAAAACATCAAGTGTAAGAAGGGAATTGACTGTCAAGTCTGAGAGTCAATCTCTTTGACTTACAAGTGGTATGTTTTTTTGTTCAATATCAGCAGGCAAGTGGGAGGCACAGCATTTAGGGGATGAAGATTTTCTTTTATATTTTGAACCATTTGAACAAATGTCATGGGTTGGTCGTTATGACTGGCTTTTTTGTAATGACCGGTTCGTTTTGTCATAGTTACACTGATATTTGCTGTGTCTCCTAAAATTCTGTTTTTGATCCGGTCCCGTCTCGATCAGCTTGACTAACAAAAAGTAGCCCGAAGATCTCCAATTCCCTTTATAGCAGGTTTATAGGTTCAATCCATGGTCTCTTCGATTTCTGATCAAATTGTAGAACTTAAGCCTCTTCCATTAATTAAGCCAAAGGGGAACTAGTTGGATAACTTCAAATGGTGATGGCAGGCCTTCGTATTGGTCAGTCGAAATGGAGTTTGTTTATGAATACTGAGTAGGTATTGTCATCAACCCCCGGGTAGCACAAGATAGCATAATTTATATGGCCTGCGAGTTGTCCTTCCAAGCCTACTTATCAAACAAGTTCAAGTCCTCTATATCCGTCAAGCTACGATAATCATGTCCCAAAATACATTAAACCAAGATTATAATGACATTTTTTTCGTTTTGTACAAAGTTGAGAGGTCACCCTAAATTTAGGCCTCCTCCTCCTCCTCGATGACAACGGTGTTCAAACCCTTGACGGAAGCAACATTGACTGGCTCAACGTAAGAGAACAACTTCTCTCTGGCATCCTCCTCCTCGTTTCTCTTTCTGGAGATTCTGACACGGAGTCTGAATGGAACACCCTTGATACCTCTCTTCCAGATCTCCTGGTTGAGCTCTGGGGCAACTCTGACATCAGAGGTACCGAGCTGCTTCTGAGCAAACTTCTTGACCTCCTTGATGGCCTTTGGAGCTTTCTGCTTGAAAGAGACACCGTGGAGCTAGATAACATGTTAGTACTCTGGCCTGGGTTAGGGTTAAAATGGCTTGAATTTTGAGAGAGATTCAGTAGTTCAAAATAGGATTCTGTAATGTGGTTTATGTATATGACCTGTGTTGGATTTTGATATGAACTCTGTGACTGTGGGTCCAGAGGGTGAATTTTCAGTGCTTCTTCGGTATTTATGTGGATCTTGAAATAGTATTATCTTTGATTGAATAACCATTGTACGGTCTTGGAAACTCTGTTCTGATGTAGGGAATGTGTGTGGTAGCCAGTGTAATGGCGATTTGTGAAATGGTGGTATGGAAGGATGACTTCTGTGGTAGTCAGGAATGGATGATTATGGAACTTCTGTTTCTCTCATTCTTCACGGCCGCCGTAACGGTACGTACTCTCTTGTGCAAGTTGATGGTGTATTCACGGGTGACAACGTCCTTCAAGGCGGATCTGTTAGAAGACATCTTTGGTGTGTTGTTGTTGTGATGAGCCTGTTGTGTATACCACCACTGTGCGTGGTTGAAGAAATTTTGATGATTCTGCGCGGGCTAGGAGCGTCCACCGTGAGGATGTCCGGGTGTTTCGCACTGCCATCGCATGTCGGGTCAATAACCAACAACAATCCCGAGTCGCTTTGGCAGGACAGTACGAGCGGTGTGGTCCAAACCAGCTTTCGCGAACATGTTCGCAACGGCTTTCTGCGCAGGCAGTCACGAGTCACTAGGGTTTCACGTGACTTGCAGTAGGGCTCACGGAAACTCAAATCTGGGGGAAGGCGCTTATAAGCTACATCTGCGTTTGCACCAAGAGTGAACCATTTGTTCCATTTCAGTCTATCTCAGTCTATCTCAGGTTGACCATTAGATATTTATTGTCGAAATTATTCAAATGCATAGAGCTTGCTAGCTTTCTTAGTCCATAAGAAGAAGCATTCAGAGAGAACTTCCTTTGGCTGTCCATCAAGTTCATCCGCAAAGATATCGGAACCTGTTGACTCTGGGTCTCTCAGAGCGATTTCGAACATTGCACAAAGAGCACACACAATCCTTCCTGTGATTATTTGATCTTTGATCAGTTCAAACAAATCGTCCAATTTTTCGATCTTCAATGTAATATCCAGACCCCTATCATCTTTTTTCGGATCAAGAACAGGATTGACCGTTTTGAGCACCATTGTCAGGGCCTCCACGCAATTCACATAGTCTTCTAGCTTGTTGAAATACTCACTAGCTTGGTCCCAGTCGCCCTTCATCAAACTAACTAGCACAGCGACAAACTTCATGTTATTGTTCTTAACTGAATCAGCCAAAGTCAGGAATGTGCCATATTCTCTCTTAGCAACCAAAGTTGCGCCGATTCCGTAGGATAACACCACCAATGACTTTCTTACCTTCTCCTTCATGTTCTCGCTGGTTGCAGTAGTGAACCTCATTCTTTGATCCCACAGTAGCATATAGGCTTCATTGATGCATTGGACATTGGGTCCATTTGATCTGAGTCGTACCAAGAGAAGTTTGAGACTGAACGGTGTATTAGAAGGGAAGAGTCCTATTGGCCCTGTCTTATGACTCTTTGGTTGCCTGGTTTTCACGATCGAGTCCAACACAATTGAAAGTCGTTTGGCTTCTTGTTGTGCGAGGGTAAGTTCGTGCGCAAAGACAAGAGCCGTGAGGTGAACCTCCCACAGAGCGTACAAAGTTGCAATTGTGTCATCCTGGGGACTTGTAGCTGTGATTATTTCCCGTGTAAGCAGTGTGATTGAGATGAGAGAGGAATACGAATTTGCCTCGTCGATGTTTCGAAGCGTAGTGAGTATAGTGCCAATGGGATCATCTGTCTGTTTTGGGGGTGCTGACGGCTGGACAAAAAGTGACGGTAGTGTAAGCTGAGAGTAAAGCTCAGAGTCCAGCATTTTGTCTTGACGTGGAAACCGTTCAAATAGCTTAGATAATGCCTTTTGCGAAGTTCTGTGTAGAACAACTGTTATCGGGGGAATTGAGATGTGTCAAAGCGCACGGGTTTTCGCCAATCGGCGGCTGGCGCGAAATTGCGAAAAGCGTGAGTGAAGGAAACGGGGATCCAAACAAAGAACCAGAGCCAGCTTTCAACCACTAGGCCAACCACAAAGAAACAATCCTGTGTTGATATCTGAAGCTGTGTGTTGTTTCTCGTCTACTATTCATCTACTGTTTTTACGGCTGAAAGCATACCTTTAGTCCCTTGTTGTTACCCAATCACACTCCACAGCATGGCTAATAACAACCCGCGTCCCAACCTCCCATCACTCCTGGACGCCCCACCATCCACCAAGTCTGACACTACCGGAGGTATTCGGTTGCCTCCGATCTCTTTTCTGAACACAGTCAACCCTCTTGGGCCCCCACAGCTCAATGTGCCTCGTCTTCTTGACGAAGCGCCAAAAGATGGAGCGCTCCCGTCTTTACAGCCTCTCGCTCAGCTTGGAGCCCCAGGGTCCCAACATCCGCTTAATCCACCATCCAAATCGCCATTAGTGGGCAAGTCGTTCCCATTCGGTGCAGGCCCAGTAGCCACACCGTTGCCACTAAAAGAGGAAATCACCAAGCCAGACGTGGACTCGGAATCCGATGAAGAGATCATCAAGTACTACGAGAGTAAGTTTTCCATCACAGACTTCACCGATGAAGAGAAACTTGACATCGTGAAGCACGAAAGGAGGGCCCGTATCGAGAAGGCAAAGAATCCAAACTACCGAACATATCTTTGCTATAGCATCATCAAGCGACTGAATGCGATGAAGGATCCAAAGAGATCTGATGGAGTGAAGACGGAAGAACAACAACAGCCACAACAGTCACAACCCCAGCAGACTCAACACAACACGTTACAGGCAAAAGAGTCACAAAGTCCTGTGCTGAACAACGTTCAAGCACAAAACTCTTCGCTGCAGCCATCCTATCCTCAACAGCCTGCACCAGAGACTGCACTTCCTGTCACAAATACACAGGCAGCAGATTTGACAGCAATCGATGATGCTACCGTCCAAGTTCTCGATACAGAAGAACGCTCAAAGTTCGTCAAGCGTGACGTTGTGGTGAACAATAACGATGTTCTAGAGTTTGCATCCAAGTTTCCTCGCAAACATTTGGGCTCCATAATCTACACCCCATATCCCACCAGCTCTGTCCATAGACAGTTGAACATCCCCAATGCATCAAAAGATTCTGAACCACTCACGAAACACGAGATATCGGATAACAAGATAGTTCCACTCCTTCCAGAACTCAGGGACTATATCAACTGCATTGTCACTGTACGCATTCCCTCATGGCAGATCACAGAGCTTCAAAACAACAAACACTACCAAGAACGCGCCATCTGGGGTACGGATATCTACACGGACGACTCAGATGTATTACTCATCTTGAAGCACAACGGCTTCCTCCCACTAGTTGATCCTGACGTTGAGAGTGAAGAGAAGACCATGGAGAAGCGTACACCGGGCAACAAGGATAACGTTTCCAACATCAACCAAAGCGTCTCCAACTTCCGTCAGTTCATCAACATCATTGGTGGTGATCTGCACGTTGACCTGATAGTTCTTCCTCCTCTAGTCGAATACACTGGCACCTACCGCAACGGTATCAACACCAGATCCTGGAAGGGCCATGACGGTATGAGCATTGCTATCCATGGGGTTAGATACGGTGAGAAGGGCTCTTCTGTCGAGAGTATAAATGACGTATCTGTCAAGAAGAGAAAGCTCGCAGAGCTTGAGGAGCTCAAAATCAGCAATTCTGCTCGTCAGGGCGTTTGGAAGCTGAACAAGGAGGCACTGGAGAAGGCTAAGCTGGAGATAGAGCAGGAGAAGAAGGAAGCTAAGGCTGAAAAAGCGAAGACATGAGTCTTTCTCCCTCAGCCCGAAGTCGATATCACTACATGAAAACGGCGCGTAAAGCGCCACGATGTAATTTTACCTTGGAAATCCCGTAATTTCTCCTTTTTTTCCACCGTAGTCATCTCCCTCGTCCATATTGCTATAGAAGGATCTGAAGGGCTCCCAAAAGCCGAGAGCCTGGCCTATGTTGTGCTGAGTGGCTGCTTATCAAACAATTTCTAGTACAGACGAGTCGCGGCCACCGCTTTTGACACCACCTTTGTTTGCCCCCCCCTCGCCCCGCTTCCACTACAAGCCAACACTTCACTCACTCTCTCGCTCCCCGTGGCGACGTCTCCAGGCTCACAGCTCTCTACCTTCATCACGAGCGTGGCCTAACGCAGAAAGCGTCCACACATGCCGCAACAAGCACCGCAAGACAAAAAGTCTATCAAGTCCACGAGGTCCACGAGGTCTCTCCGCAAAACCCTCACCAACAACACCTTGAACAACACCACAGAGAGCACTAAAGGCGTCCTCAAGGCTATCCGGAATTTGTTTCTTCGGGCTTCACTTTCACTCTCTATCGCTGCCCATAAGCTCCGCTCTCTTGCCGACGAAGTTCTAAGCTCAGACGAAGTTGTCAACGAGCTCTTCCTTGTGACATCTTCAAGCTCTGTCGACTCATCGCTGCTGGAGCAGGAAGCATCACCAGAGGAAACATCGGTCACAACAACCAATAACGTGAACGGTACCAGCGACACCATGAACAAGAGCGACTCCAAAGCTTCCTCGATCCCAGCCTGGAACGACTTTGATGCTGTTGCAGAAGCAGAAGAGCTCAGGAATACCCTCTCTGAAGACGAACTGTTCACAGCGGGCTACAAGGTTTGGGAGAAACGGAGAGCAGCATGGACTGCGTCCTCCAAAGAAGACACCCTAAGGGTTAGACAACACGTTGTTGAGAGCCAGTTGCCTGTGGCGAAGGAGAACTACGCTGTCATCTACTCACAACTTGTCGACAAGGGCAAAACGTTGAAGAAGCCGATGAATCTCAAGGATGGGCTCAAAATCATAAATGCCGGGTGGATTGCCTCTAAGAAGTGGGAACGCGCTGCTCAGGGCTTAGCTTGATCCATCTTCTGTCTGAAAACGAAGGTTTTGTTGAACTATCGCCCCATTGTACCTGATGATAACGAGAAATTTGTTGAAATTGTCGCTCTATGATAATGTGTTACTTGGATATTTGTTTCATATGAAATAATGAATGCTAATGATTATTGTGTTTTATACTTCAGCAGCTGTTCGGGTCACCGAAACATACCGTCTTTCAGGTGATAGTATCGTTCAGTAGTGCCCGTAAAAGAAGAAAGGTAACCACCAGTGACATCAATGGCCACGTTATCTGGTGAGCTGAAAGCGCTCAGGCTACACTACTGGTTGTAACAGCTAGTAAGTACTTGATTGTCGTCAATTAAAAGGTTGTAACTATCAAGGGCTTAATTGCTCGTTAATTAAAATGCCACTTAGTAAAGCAAGCCATTGCCCCTGTTTTTCTAGAGAGATCGATGGTGGGTGGAAAACGGTCAAGGCTGAATTACACTAACATGAAATATGCTAATACCGTGGGAGCTGGCAAATATATCACATAGCAGGTCACAGCTTCTTGTTCTCATCAATGATACTCTTCGTCTTTTCCAGCACTCGCAGCTGCTGGTCCACCAGCTCTGCCGTGTGCTGTAGAACGTAGTCGGTATTCTCCGGTGATGTTCTCGACACTTTACTCTTGGAGTCTCTCGTGTGTTTGAGGAGCTTCTCGTACTCCCTCGACAGCTTATCGCTTGCAGTCTTCGCACTGTTCAGCGTTGTCATCTGTGATTGGATAACGAGGTCTGTCCGTCGAATCTGCTGCAGCTGGTGTGTCGATCTGTTCGGCGTGTGTGTGAGCTTAGTAAGCTGCTCATAGGTGTTCTCCATCGTACTCTGAGCCGCTTTGTTATTGTTTTGTTATTGTTTTGTGTGGGGTTGGATGGAATCCTATTTATCGCGTTCCTCAAAACAACGTGCACGCCACTTCAACAACAAGAGACATATAAGCAGGGAACAACCAGCGTGTCCCAGAACCTCGAATTCCTGCCCAAATCGATGCTCCGACAGTGTTCCAAGGCAAAACTGCCACAGTGCTCGCCAACAGCTGTTCTCAGCGCTCCGGACCATGTTCTGGTTGCTACCAGCGACGGGCATGTTCTCCTCTACGACCGGACCCCATCGTCGCTGACATTCCGCTCAAGCGTTCCATTGACGCCTGGTGAGCCCATAGAATCCCTTCTCCCTCTCCAGGATCGCTACTCTGTGCTTTCTGGTGGACGTGTCATTCTCTTTGACGTGACGCTGGACGAGCAAGAGCGTCTTCCGTTCAGAGACGTCGCCTGCCTCGATGCCTATAAGGACACGCTCACCATCGCAACAAGGACGACGGTCGTCGTTTACACGTATATATACGACCATCTGGAGATGATCGCCCAATGGAAGCTTCCTGAGAAGATCACGTATCTCAAGACGATCTCCCCCACGCTCAGCATTGTCGCTTCGAATACCAACTTCTACACCATCAAGCACGCTGTGGATCCCAAGGACGGCAGGCCTTCTGCGCCAGAGATTGAGCTGATTGACTGGAAAGCAGGCTTCACTCTCCGGTCCCAGTCACACGATGCGACGCCGTATGGTGAAAACAAGGTTCTGCTCACCCGAGGCTCTACAAAGTGCATCTTCAGCATAAGTGACGGTTCTGTGGCTCCAGTATCGCTCTCAGGAGCGATTTCGGGAACTATCAGTCCGTTTGTTGTTGTCTCCACAGGCAACCATGTCCATCTCCATGATTACACTGATCTCCGTAACTGGGACGAAACTAGGCTCAACAGGATCCAACTCACAAATGTTGTGGAGAATCGCATCACCGTTGTCACCAAGGACGAAGTTGTCATTTTGAGGTTGAGAGATGAGGAAGAGATCATTGACTCCATCCAGAGCCTCCACGAAGCAATCACACTCGTCAGACAGATGAATTATGCTGGCAAAAGTCAAAAACTGAGAGAGCTCGAGATCACCCTTGCTACTGAGATGTTCAACCAGGGCCACTATCAGTCAGCCATCAAAAAGTTCTCAGACTTCTGTGCCTGCCCCATCGAAGTAATTGCTCTCTATCCCTCTTCAGTCTCTGGTGACTCCATGAAGGAAGACGATGTCGAGGTTGATGAGAAGGCAGTCCGTCTGCTCACGCACTTCTTGACTGACACAAGACGCAAACTACACAAGCTTCTGAACGAACCTTCACACGAGCTCCCATATAATGAAGGCGTCTTGACCCTGGACATATTCACTGGTACAAACCACACCGTCGAGGAAATACAGACAGCCATCGACACGACCCTTTTCAAGTGTTATACACTCATCAACCCCGGTCTGATTGGGTCCCTCATCAGAGTTGAAAACCATTGTGATCCTCAACTTGTCGTCCGGACTTTGAAAGAGCGTCATTCGATGAACGAGCTTATTGACTTCTACTTCAAACGTGGCCTTCATACTGAAGCCTTGGAACTTCTACTCGAAATCTCAAAATCATCAGCAGCCCCAGACGTTATCGTCAAGTACCTCCATCGTCTCAAAGGTGATCAGTTGCCACTCATCATCAAATACTCCGAGTGGCCAATCTTACAGGACGAAGCATATGGTATCAAAATCTTCATTGACTCACCATACTCTGATACCTATGACAGATTCAAGGTTATGAAATACCTTCAAACCCAAGGCGACCATCTCGAGAGGATGTTCCTTGAATTCATCATCTATGAGCTGCATGAAGCTGCCACACTGTTCCATACCCGACTTGCAGAGCTCTATATCTCTCAATTGGACTCAAATCCAGAGTCTATTTCATACAAAAAGCTTTACAGCTTCCTCCAGACAGGCAGGTACGACAACAAAAAGATTCTTAACGAGTTCTCTCAACTAAACAAAACTTCTCCACCACAGTTACTCTTCTTGAAAACTATCACTCTTAGCCGTATTGGTAAACATGAAGAGGTGCTACGGATTTTTGTTCAAGACATCCAGGATCCAGTACTTGCCATCAAGTATGTTCACGAGCACAATGCTCAAGACCTCTTCTTGAAGCTCATTGGAATGTTTCAAGAACGTGACGACAAAGCTAGTGTTCTTCATCTCCTTTCCACTACTACAACCTCAACTCCACTCTTGACAATTTTGAATCTCATTCCACAATTCAAGGTTGTTGATCTGCAGACCTACCTCCTTAAATCTGTCCGTGTCCAGCATAAAAAGCACGTTCTCAGAAACTTGGAAAAAAATCTATTGGAGGTTGATAGAGTGGTCAAAACTGAGGAAATCGGTGAACTAGAAGGGATGAAGGTTCTTATTGACGATAATACGCTCTGTGAAGTTTGCAAGACCAAGATCAACGGAAGTGTGTTTGTCTGGAGTCGAGATGGTACTACAGTGAGACACTTCGGTTGTAAGAAGTTGGACACTATTCGAAAGTTGAAAAGTATGACCTTGAAGGAATTCAATGAGAAAGAGGGGAATTTAGTTTGATGTTGATGGTAACTCATGAAATATATGCATTGATTGTACAAACACGTCTAACTTTCTATTTAAACCGTGGTCAAAAGGTGTATGACCCCAGAACAGTACTTTACTAGATCATCAAAGTTTTCGGACTTGCCTTTGTGGGCTTCAAACCAACCATCCAATGCTTCTTTGATGCCTTCTTCTTCATTACCATGAATTACGTCACCATGATTCTTCAGAAGCATTGACATCCAAGCCTCGATCAAGTCAACATCACTATTGGTTCTGTAACCTTGAGTCAAGGCCTCAATGAAGTGCTTCATTTCAGTCAACTCAACAGAGCTCATCGACTTGATCTCCAAATCAGTAACAGCTGGGGAAGCCAATGCGAAATATTTCAAGAAATCAGTGTAATCACCCTTGTCTGAGCATTCACGTAGCAATCTTGTGAATTCTGACTCGAAGGCTCCATGGACCGGTTTCAATTCGTGCAAGTTATTCTCATCTTCAGCCTTGTCGCCATTGCCAGCAAGAACTGCAGATTTACCCTCTCTAACGGATGCCTCATCACCGATAGCAGCACCAGATAGTTGGAGGAAGAACGGAGCATTAGTTGGCTTCTTTGGGGCTTCCTTTGGTTTGTTACGTTGCTTGATTGTGTCAATGTTCAGGAGTGTTTGGAACTTGGAACGTGGGCCCAATGACAAAGTCAAAAGTGAAGCGTCAATTTGGTCAACAGATTCGTAACGGTTGCTGAACTCTGGATCCTCTTCATTCTCATCAAATGCACCATCCAGCAGTGTAGTGTCATCAGCAATGGTTGACAAGGAGACGTTAATGAAGTCATCTTCCTCAACGTTTCTTGTGGAGACAGGTCTGAACTGAGCACGATTGGTCCAAAGCGAGATACCAATTCTGGCAACGTGGGTAGTGGCAAGGAAATCACCAACTGGAGAGAACTTGATGTTTGTAGCAACGTGACTGATTCTCATACCATCGATGCAAAGACCTGTTGGAATATCCCAAGTACGGATAGTAGAATCTAAACCGGCACTGACAACCCAACGACCATCCGGTGAGAAATCCAAGGCTGTGACTCTGTTGGAGTGTCCCCAGAAGACTCTGACCACTTTGTGGGTGACTGCATCAACAACGACCACAGACAAGTCATCAAGAGCTAACGCAAAGAGATCAGACGATCTGTGATATACCATTGCGGTAATAGGAGCACCGAGTGTGAGTTTACCCAAGTACTTGGAGTTGGAGAAGTCGTAGAAACCAACAACACCATCCAAACCGCAGGACACCATTTTTCTGTTCATTCCATCAAGAGCAACACCGGTGACGGTCTTCTTGTGCAAGTTGTATTTCTTTCTAAGCTGGCCACTCTGCAAGTTGTACACACTGATTCCACCGTTTGAAGAGCCAACAAGCGCAAAGTTACCACAAGGAGAAGCAGCAACACTTTTGACGAGACCACCATCAGTTGTGGAAAGCTTGTGTCTTCCAACTCTTTTGTTTTGGGAGTCCCACGTACGAGCAACACTCTCACCATCGTGTGCAGTAACAACGTTCTCCCATTCTCCGACCCTTGTGTTTTCAATGGCCATGCCAATCACTTCTGGGAATTTGTCCTTGACACCGCCTTCTCTCTTTCCGTCGGTTCTCTTGTGAGCTCTTTGTGACATTTCTTGCGACTGCGCATCTTTTCTGAGAGAGAACTTCCACACAGACTTGTCTTTGGAACCTGAGAGAATGAAGTGGCCCACTTCATCAGCAAACTGGAAACAAGTAACTGGGCCAGCGTGACCACCTCTCGATCTGAGATGTCTTGGAGGGGAAACAACGGCGGAGTTTGAAGAGAGAGGAGGATCAAACACAAACTCCTTAAGCTGGTTATCACCACCGTTAGTGACAATAATGGGTTGGCCGTTGAGGAATTGGGCTTTGGACACACCTCCGTGAGACTCTCTGTGGGCATTCAGAACATGAATACGTGCGTTTCTATCGAGGTCAAAGAAAGTAAGATCACCAGAGGCATGGCCAACACAGAGATGAGTTGGACCGTCGGTTCTAAAAGAGATGGAAGTGACAGAGCACTTCGTGGTCATCGTGCGGACGGTCTTGTTCTTCTTGATGTTGTAGATGATAACGTCACCCGTTGTGGTACCAAGAGCAACCATATCAAGCACTGGCGCACACTCAATAGCAGTCATGGTGTGTGGGAAGGATGTGCTGAACAGCAGCTTTCCAGAGTGGACGTTGAGAATGTTAAGTCCATGCGTAGTAAGAACAACGATCTTGTTCAGATATGTTGGTGGATGGACGATACCGGTGATGTCGTCTTCAACCTCCAGCTTTGTGTAGAACTCAGTCGCCACCTTCATACCAGCGCTTTTCTTGAAAACATAGAGAGTCTTGTCACTGGAACCAATCAAGTACTCACCGAAAACAAGGAGTCTTTTAACGCCGCCAGGGACATGCATCGAGTGCTCGAGTCTGCCTCTCTTGAAAATGCCAATCTCTTCGCCATAGGCAGCGTACACGTAATGATAGTGAGCAGCAAGAGCGGTAATCTCGCTGGAAGTCTCGCCCTGTGTAACGAAGAGAAGGTGGAGAGTGTTGGCATCGAAGATTTGGAAGGAACGACCGACAGATGTAGCGATGTAGAAAGTGGAACCAAGAGTACCAACAGCAAATGGGAGGTCCGTTGTAGTTTGACCGATAGTTCTGAACGGAGAGAACAAGCGCGGTTTGACGGTCTTCTTGACCTCGGAGACCTTACGTCTCTTCACGGTCTCTGCAGAAGTCATCTTGTTGAGTTGCAGAATCCAAAAGAAGCAGCCCGTGGCTTTTGTCTCTGTGTAGCGATGAGCTCCATGAAAATTTAGAATCTCCATGCACACCCGAACACCACTAAAATCAGTCTGCCAAAATCAAACGGGTCACTAGCTGTCATGGAAATGGCTCCAATCTGGAACTGCGCACGTTGCTCATCAATATACCACCACAAATAGTTGGCGCTTTCCACGTTCAAGTTTAGTAAGCTTCCCGCAAGCTTCCCAAAGCATTAGCATGAGTGACCCGATAGATATCACCAAAAAGACGAGCGTTTCGGTGCCCGTGAGCCCGCTTGCGCTATCGCTGAGCTCGTCCATGGCTGCTTCCGACTCGGACACAAAGGCCATGGCCTCCATTGCTCCAATCCTCGAGGGCTTCACACCCAAGACGTCCTCTTCTGAGAACAATACACAGCTCCATCTGCCTCCTCCCGCGGTTGACTCCGGGGGAACAACTTCCCCGGTGCGCAAGGCCTCCCAGTCTATTTCCAAGGTGCAATTGCCGAAGATTGGAAAGATCGGTGTCTGTGCCATGGACGCCAAGGTGTTGAGCAAGCCATGTCGACAAATCTTGAACCGTTTGATTGAGAATGGCGAGTTTGAGACTGTGATTTTCGGCGATAAGGTCATCTTGGACGAAAGCGTTGAGAACTGGCCAACGTGTGACTTCTTAATCTCGTTCTTCTCCAAGGGCTTTCCCCTCGATAAGGCTATCAACTATGTCAAACTCCGCAAGCCGTACATAATCAACGACTTGGTGATGCAAAAAGCTTTATGGGATAGGAGATTGTGTTTGTGGCTTTTGGATTCCGCGGGTGTACCTACACCAGAAAGACTGGAGATCTCCAGGGACGGTGGGCCACGAGTCGATGAAGAGCTGAAGGCTAAATTGAAGGAGCAGGGCGTTGACGTTCAGCCAGTGAAAGAGCCTGAGTGGAGAATGATTGATGAGGATACTATAGAAGTCGACGGTAAGCAATTGAGCAAGCCATTTGTCGAAAAACCGGTCGACGGTGAAGATCACAATGTCTACATATACTACTCCAAAAAAGAAGGCGGAGGAGGCCGGAGACTCTTCAGAAAAGTGGGCAACAAGAGTTCTGAGTTTGATCCATCTCTTTGTGAGCCTAGAACGAAAGGATCCTACATTTATGAGAAGTTCATGGATACCAACAACTTCGAAGATGTGAAGGCTTACACTGTCGGTCCAAGCTTCTGCCATGCTGAGACGAGAAAGTCGCCAGTTGTGGATGGTATCGTTCGTAGAAATACGCATGGAAAGGAGATCAGATACATCACAGAGCTCAGCGATGAGGAAAAGAGGATCGCAGGTGCTGTTTCCAGGGGTTTTGCACAAACTATATGTGGATTTGATTTGCTGAGAGTTGGTGGTAAGAGTTTTGTCATTGACGTCAACGGCTTCTCCTTCGTGAAAGACAGTGTTCCATACTATGATAACTGTGCCAAGATCTTGAGGGATATGTTCTATGAGGCTAAAAAAATCAGGGATGTTCGTAAGGCTGTTTCCCATGAGGCACCATCCGAAGAAAAGTCACAGAAATGGATCCTTAAGGGTATGGTTACTGTTGTCCGCCACGCTGATAGAACTCCAAAGCAGAAATTCAAGTATTCCTTCAAGTCTGCCATTTTCATCTCATTGTTGAAGGGTCATAAGGAAGAAGTCATTATCAGAGAGGTTTCCGACCTAGAAATCGTCCTTCAAGCAATTAAGATTGCTCAGGAGCAAAAGCTTGAGGACGCCAACAAATTGGGTATTTTAGCAAGTACGTTGGAGAAAAAGCTCAATTTCCCTGGTACAAAGATTCAGCTAAAACCAGTACTGGACGATGATAATGAAGTAGAAAAGGTCCAATTTATTTTGAAGTGGGGTGGTGAAGCTACACACTCTGCTCGCTATCAGGCGTCTGACCTCGGTGAACAAACAAGGCAAGACATGGGTTTGTTGAATAAAGAGATCTTAAACAACGTTCAAGTGTTCTCCTCCTCTGAAAGAAGAGTTCTCATGTCCGCTAACCTGTGGGCTGCCTCCTTACTGGATGGGCCTGTCTCTGACAGCTTCATCCAGGTGAGAAAGGATTTGCTCGATGACAGTAACGCTGCTAAGGATCTCATGGATAAGGTGAAGAAACAACTCAAGCCTTTGCTTAGAGAAGGAAAGGAGGCGCCATCCCAATTCTCCTGGCCACCTAAAATGCCAGAGCCGTACTATGTCATCAAAAGAGTGGTCGAGTTGATGAACTATCACCAGAAGATCATGGAGTATCATGTTGAGCATGACAACCTCAAATCCATGGGAGAGGACTGGTGCTCTGGTGAGGACCCAGACTTATTCGTTGAGAGATGGAACAAGTTATTCAAAGAGTTCACCACTTTGGAAAAGGTTGATCCATCAAAGATCTCTGAACTGTATGATACTATGAAGTTTGATGCATTGCATAACAGAGAGTTTTTAGAAAAGATCTTTTCGCCTGTTGATACTATCATGGAGCCACGTGAATCATCTCTGTTGATCCATGAGTATCCTCAACACATGAAGCTTTTCAAGGCTCCGGATGAGCAAAACTGTGGTCACAACCATTACTTATTTGATGACAGGATCTTCAAGTACTTGAGAGAGTTGTACAAGCTTTCCCAGGTCTTGTTCGATTTTATCTGTCCTCAGGAGTATGGTATCACCCAGTCTGAGAAACTTGAAATTGGTCTTTTGACATCTGTTCCCTTGGCAAAGAAGATCCTTGGAGACTTGAACGCCATGATTACCAACGACCAACCAGGGTTGGTAGCTTACTTTACAAAGGAGAGTCACATGTACACACTTCTCAATATTCTTTATGAGAGTGGTATCCAGCTCTACTTCAACAGAAACGATCTTCCAGAGCTTGATTACCTCTCTCAAATCATTTTTGAACTTTATGAAGATAGTTCTGGTCAGAATCATTCTCTCAGATTAAAGCTCTCCCCAGGTTGTCACACTCAAGATCCACTTGATGTAGAGTTGGATGAGAAGCACTACATCTCTTGTATTCCAAAGATCTCACTTACGAAGCATTTGGACTTTGATCTGGTAACACAACGCTTGAAAAATAAGTTCAAGAAGGTGTCTTTGCCAAAGAAGTTCACTGCTGTTAACATCACCAGTCCTTTGACAGGCCCGAAGTGAGGTATAAAAAATGTTTCTCAGTTTATAATTTACATGTTCACACTATATTAGACAGTTCAATTAAACGTGACATATAGTTCAATGTTCAATGCCATCCTCGAGGTGTGTCAAAAATCATCCGGACACACCAGAGAACATCCGTACACCATTATCCCAGATCTGCAGGCCCGGGGCCGCCGCTATCCGCTATTACTCACCAACAAACAGAGATTATACCTTGATCAGATTTTTACTCATAGTATGAATGCTAATGAACGTTAAGCTTAAAGTTATAAATTATGTCGAAAGTATCTTGGTTTAATTCATGATGATATTATTAGTTATATTAATATAATTAATATTACAAAATGACCATCTTCATTATCCAATCTGAGTAGTCAAACTTCAAATATTAATAATATTGTCTTGAAATTAATATATATTTAATATATAATTAATTATATTAATTATATTTAATTATTACGTCGTCGTACAATTAATATAATAATTATATTATTAATAATGATATAATTAATTAATTAATATCTACTGCCTCAGTATTTGCCCATATCACACAGTTCACATAAGCGCAAAGGGTTGTCATTAGGAATCAGTGTCTTCAGGCCGTATCTCACCAATTCAAAAGATCCAGCACTTTAAGATACAACTACGCTTGATCATTTACAAGGTGAGACATGGTCATCTGTATGTCTATACCGTCGCCAAAGTTTCATTCAGGACGCCACAGTTGAAGAGGGTGTCTAGGGCGGGGGGTTCAAGCATTCACAGTCATCTTAAATCCTATAAGAACACAGCTTTGAAGGGTCATCAATATTCATTAGCCACGAGAAACATTAGTGGTAAGTTTCGTTCATCATCAGGGGGCAGTTTCAAGAAAGAGCCTGTATCATTTCATCTAGCTTTGAAGATAGTTGCTGGAGCGGTTCAAATCTTTCGTCCAGTTTATTTAACTGCGATTCTAGATCCTCCAAAAGTTCATCTATATCCCCCTCACCGACTGTTAAATCCATTGATCTCACTTCATTCAATTCATGCTCTTTCACTTTTTTTGCGATATCATGTCCTTCGAGTTCTTCCAATTTCTTGAGTTCTTCTTTGTAGAGCCTTTCGTACGTGGATACATACTTCTTCAAATCTTTCAGCTGTGCTTCTTCCTTTTGTAGCGTATCCTCGAGTTGATCCACCATCTTCAACTCACTTGAGCAGAGTTTTTGAAGAAACTTCTCCCTTTTCAATTGGTAGTCATAGTCGAAATCACGCGAGTCTAAGTTTTTGGGTAGTCTGGCCCTAGAGAGCCTTGAGGTAAATTCTTGGATGAAGGAAGTTATTTGAGAATTTGTGTTTTTGAGTCTCTTAGAACGAGAGAGTGGTTGGAGTGTTTGTGCTTTGCTCATTAGAAGAACTTTCTCGACTGCGCGGATCACTTCTGGAGTCGGAGTCTCCCAATTTTTGGTGGTGGCATTGCTGTACTTCTTTGCTATCTTTTGGAGTGTAAAGTCGTCCTCTTCCATGGTCTTTCTTGTGCGTGCTTTCTTGTGTTTGTGTTGTTTATTTACCCAGACGCGTATGGTTAGTGAGCTTTTGTTGTCTTCGCGCTTTTTCGCGAACTATCCTTAACTGGCTGTTGCAGCTTTCTTAGTCCGCAGAAAAATAGCGGAGAAATTAAATCTTTCTTTCCTGTGATTTTTTGTATGTTGTGGACTATTTGAGGACATGAATAAATGTTCAAAGTGAGAATGTAAGCTGTAGAATCCTTGTCTTCCTCAAAATGCTGGGTGACGTCCTAATTTGGAGATTGGTCCCTACAACGCGCTAATAAGCATTCTAAGTTTGACACCATTCTTATGGACCATACCGATGCACGGCTTGGATTATGATCAGCTCTTGGCATCCCAGATCAACCTTTATAGGCTCGTTACCATGGTAAGGTGTAGAATTGGGCATAAATACAAGTCTTGCCTTCATAGTGAAGTAAGTCTAGCTCATGACGATGAAAGCTTTCTGAGATCGACCGGAGCGAGCCCGCAACTACCACGCCTCATTGAAATCCTCATACAATGGTACCACTATCTCAAGTTCGTAATTCGAGTTGTGAATGTGAACTCCTATTATGTCACAACAACTTCCTTTGTTTTGTTCGTTATTAGTGTCCTTGTAAGCCGTTCTAGGCACTGTCTAAGACCCACTTATGCCTCGGGCATCGCAGAACTCGCCTAAGTGATCTATGTGGAGATGTGAGCGGGTAAACACAAGGAGAGGACAAGTCTGAGACTTTCAAACAGTCCTTTTGGAGAATTTGCTACTAGGAGTGTCGTATTCATACGAACGTGGTTTTTCATGGTGGTCAGACATCGGAATGATGAATGATCCGGAGATAAGACGGTTATAAGCCAAGCTCCCGTAATTGGGTGGACCCAAAGCTTTCAAGTTGGATGATACTAAATAGTACCGCAATATTCCCGGTGCAGTGGAATTGAAAAGGGAGCTTACTACATAACGCTGGAAATTGAGACTATCAGCACGCTAGTTAACCGGCCTTCAACTACTGAAATTCTAAATTGAAAGAATGAAAAACAGGCGATGCTCGCTACAGTTTGGTGATATGGACTGCATATGGATACTTATTAATAGCACACACGTGACTTTCTCGTGTCTTACATCTGTCCCCCTCCAATCCCAGCGGGACTCCGGAACACGAGGAGGCTCAGGGGGATACCGAGACCCGATCGATCTCAGACACAATAATCTCTTTCTCGAGGCTGTTCTACGACAAGCTCTATCCATATAGATATTTGAAGATTTCAGCGCAGATTAGAAAAAAAAGAAACAAATACTGAAGATGCAGAAAGAGGCGAAGATCAGTTCTCCGACGGATGTGAGCGGAGATCCCTTGGATGTGAATTTGTGTGTTTTCGCGTATAATATAGGTGCTGAACACAATATTTTGAACACATTTGAACTAACAGTTCAGAATTGAAGGACACGTATAGGAAGTCATACATAACGTGAAAACCCTACCTCTATCTTGAGCATATCGCACATCGTGTTGCGGAGATCCGAGGCATGCCGGGCACCGTGGGCCGATGTTGATCTTTTTTGACTTTCAACGGCTTTTGCTGCATTGGGAAGTGCAATACCTACAGGTACGTAAAGCGTCAGACTGTCAAAATGTGAACTACCTACACAGAAGCCAGGTAGGGAGACCGTTAGCCATTACTGGTGCTGTCTTGCAATATCCTTATTTCAGTGGGGCGAATATGATCTGCATTAATGCGTCCACTCGAATCTGACAGATTTCCTCGTGTTTGCCGGCCTACATAACGAACCAGAACGAGAAACGCCAACGGGACACATAGAATGAAGGACATATTGCGAGTAAAGCCACCATTGAACTACTTTTGAGGCATTCCCTTCATCTTTCCTGCCTCAGCCGTCTACTGGAACTGAGCGTTTGCACAAATTCAGCAACGGGCGATATGGGCATGAAATTAGGCAGCACAACATTGGAGAGATCCCCCTAGTTCCACAGCCGAAAACCATGTAAATTTCTCTCTTGGCTACAAGTCAAGGGGGGAAGAGGATGTATATATAGAACACATCTCGATAGTATCCCCTCCAGCGGTATTTCAGGCGATGAGCTCACTACTGGGCCCCTCCTGCTCGCGGCCTGGATAATAGACAGTCCTTGTTGCAGGTGTAACGCGAGAAACCCTGCCGCCATCGTAGAAGAAGGCACACGCCTTTGGGCAAGAGCTATTTGCTTATGTGGTGTATTAGTAAGTCAATCAACTCCATCGATTTATTATTCACAAAATTTGGCAGGTCTAGAATTCTTTTACACGAAACCAGGATGGAAGTGAGACATGATCCAACCCTTTCGAGGGCCCCCTTTAGCAACTTGTGAACAGGAGTTAACTTTCCTTCATCAGGGATGTAGGCAGCGTCGATGAGGGCCTCGCGGCTCGAGAATGTTGCGCTAAATAAAGCGCAATCATATATAAAACCTTCATATTTGAGAAGGGCACAATTGTGTCCCCAGCTTTCAAAACTGCAAGGATACCTATGCCACAAATGGAGAGCGGCTACAAAATTGGTTGTGGATAGTACATTTTAGCACATCGTGCACCGAGTAGCGATAAGTTGGAAAAAAGAACGCATGTGACCGTATAACAAACCCCTCGGCAGAAAGGTCTCTAAGTGGGGGTACGGACGAAAGTTGCAGTATGCAATATATTCGAGGCCAACCTGGCATGTTCTCCACAAAAAATGGCAGGCGATACGAAGCCCCCCTCCACAATTACATATCACTGTAGTGCAGGAACTGGAGAAACCAGGAAGTTGAGTGTCCTACAATAAATCATGCGGAAATATATGATCGAAGAAGTCCAATTGAGTCGTTACAGCGTCACTGAGTATAGGAGACCGTCTAAGTGCATTCCTGGTAGAAGGCTATTAATGCATTGAAGCAAAGCGCTACTGGAATTGAAAAAAAAACACGCTCTACGCTCCAATTGGAAGCCTTTTGGTAAAATCCAGTTTTCGAATTGTCCAAATACGGCAATGTATGACATCATAGACTCGAGAGCTGTTCTTTATTGTATCGCGCTTAGACGAATATTTCTCTGATTTGGGGCAATTGCAGATTGATCGAGATTTATCGCATGGCGCTTCAAGTTCAGGGATGGATTTTGATAGGTTGTGGAGCCCTTGTAGCACACCAGGCACGGTACTATTTACCTCTAATCAGAGAGCACTCAATTTAACTGTGGGCGTAGGCGGGATTGTTGTACTCGAATCCCTGAGGCTGACTGGCCCGAGGCTTTGGAAAACTCATGACCGCCTATTCGTAGAAGCAGGGCTGGGCTGGGGCTTAGAGCTCATGAAGGTGGGAATGGGAAAATAGTGTTTACTTCTGGAAAGAGCACAGATGAAAGTCGAATACTAAAGGATACAGAAGAGCCCCTCATGCATTTACACCACGAGTGCTGAATATCGACCTCCATCGCGTTGAACCCTGCGATTCTCGATCCTACACAGCGATGAAGCGGGTTTGGCCATCGCCATTAGTATGACGTATATCCGTCGCGATGTTCGTGGAAATCTCGCTGGGGGCTTAGGCACAACCAACAAAGGAGCAGCGGTAGTTTGTTTTGTGCTAGACTCTTGGGCCCAGGTCCAGACGTCGGTAACGCTCAGAGATTAGGTGTTCAACGACATAAAATCTGTGAGTGGGTTGGAGAAAACGCCAAACCCGAGACGAAGCGTCATCCTTTTTTAGCCTTTCTGCCGGGCTGGGAGTTCTAGACTCTCACACTGGGTGATGTAATCCTGCTTCTACAAGCACTTTGATGTGCACATCTGCAGAGGGAAACGCAGAAGCTGGCATAATTGTGCGCATTAGTGCATGATCATAGAGCCTTCTTGGGTGCTAAAAGTTGGGTCGGGCACGTAGACAATAAGCCCGCCCACCAGCACACCAACTGTGCGTGTACGATGAAGAAGTTCCCGGCGTGGCGATCCGCACAGCTGATACAAAAATTGTCACACCAACGGACAAAACCAAAACAGCTTGCTCTTTTCCCTATCCATTTGCATCCAACTGCCTCTACAACCGATACTCTCACCGCACACAACACCACCACAACGGAGTTACCAGCTGCTCTTCCCACACTACACCCACACCACAAGCAGTGCACTTTTGCCCTGGCCCACACCGCTTCCTCAAAGTCCAGCCAAGAAGAGGTCCAAAGCGGAACAGGAAAGGAAAGAGCATCGAGATCGAACAGCTTGCCACCAACGCCATACACCACACGCGTTTGGCCTGTTTGTTCCCAAATCACGCAATACGAAGAAGGGCACCGACACATCACAACCGGCACTCTGTCAAGCGTACTCACACCTCTACAGAGGAGGGCCACTGTTCCCGTTAGAATGTGTGCCCCAGCTGAGATGATGAAGACCACAACAGACCCTAACGGCCAGTTCTGTTTCCCTGAGAATGGTGTTCCTCCGACGGCTACAAGCACCGCCACAAGCATGCCTCCGGCAACTCACAAGTTCTGCAGACCGTCTGTCGGAACGATAGACGAGAACTATGAAAACAACTATTCCAGCCGCAGCCAGGGCCTGTCGCTCAACAAGGTGACTTCAAGAGACACCGTCAGCTCTGAAACCACACTCATGGAGCCGATGCATAACAAGAACGACTCTTACAACTCCATCAACTCCATCGAGACGTTGTGCTCGTATAAGCTCAAGAGATTCAACTCTGCCTCGTCAGTACCCATGGTCAACACGTCGATGGAACAAATAGGATCTCCAGGATCTCCAGCACCACTCTCGTTATCACCAACGGGGTCAAATGGCTCCTTAGCCTTCAAGAAAGTGGTGAAATATGCTATACCGGAAGGTGTTAAGCTCATAACAAACACCGAGCTTTCCTTGATGATGATGATGGACACCTGCATGATCATAGATGTTCGTCCATTCATTGAATTTAGTTACGGTCATGTCAAGGGCTCTATCAACTTCAACTTGCCTTCTACACTTCTCAAGAGACCTAACTTCACGTTGCAGAAGTGTATGAACAACGTGTCCATGGTTGAAAACATCAAGCTGAAGAAGTTCTTACAGATCGATAACAAGGAGAAAAAAGTCGTGTTTTATGATGATTCTGAAGTTGTGAATAATGAGGTTCCCCTAAGTTTGTTCGGCTCTCTGAACAAGTTCATCAACGACTCATTCATTGGTGAATTGTATGTCATCAGAGGAGGGTTTACCTCTTTTAAGAAAGATTTCCCAGATCTGGTTGAAGTTTGTGCCCCTACAACGAACCATGCACAAACTAGACCTACACCACATAACAGATCCGTCTCATTAGCCAACATATCTGCATCATCGACACCGATCTCTCCAAACCTTTCAAGATTTCAGCTTCCAAAGTTACCAAAGACTCCGGTCTTCAAGATTAGACACAACGAGGAGTTTTATGATTTTGATAACTACAAGGTGATACACGATTTCAAACATCTAAATTATGCACTCAACAACGGTCCATCTCCAAAACTTCCGGAATGGCTCAATATGCTCTTCAAGAAGAATAACTCATACTCACTCATTGAAAAATTCAAAAACTTGGAGATTGAAGAGAAGAAGCGTATTAACGACATGATCTCCACCAATTCTGTCGGATCTGGCATTGAACTCGGCTTCAAGAACAGATACAAGGATATTTTCCCATATGAACATTCTCGTGTCAAGCTTGTCCTGACACCAACACAGGAATCCCATGGTTACATCAATGCCAATTTCATCAACGCTCCACATTTGTCAAATATGAGATACATTGCCACTCAGGCTCCACTCCAAGATACTGCTAGGGATTTCGCCAAGTTATGCTCTGACAATAACGTACGTGTCATTGTTGTCTTGACTTCCCAGTATGAAAATGGTGTAGAGAAGTGCTACCCTTATTGGGAAGATTCTGTCAACTTTGAGCTGAATGAGACAGTCAAACTTGATGATATTATTCTCCGCAGATTGAGATTGAAGAATCACCGTGGTCATGAGTTGTTACAGATTCAGATTCTCAATTGGTCAGATTACGATGTTGTGGTGAACGGCCAACAGGATGATGTTCTAAAGTTGATTTACTTGAAGAATTACATCTTACAAACCGTCGGTAAGCTTGATGATAATGTCATTGTTCATTGTTCTGCCGGTTGTGGTCGTACTGGTACTTTCTGCACCCTTGATTCCATTATTAACAAGGCCTTTGACGAGGATAGCATTGTTGAGCAAAAGGATAAACTGAAACAGTTTGATCCAATTTTCGAAGTTGTTGAGAGTTTCAGAAATCAGAGAATTTCCATGGTTCAGAACTTGAGACAGTACCTCTTCATCTACGACTGTCTGTTGAACTACTATGAGAATTTCAATAACTTCCAATCAGGTTCTTTTGAGGAATTGAAAGGATTGGAGATTTTAAATCACTACTTTGCTGCTCAATGAAGAGCATTTTATGATACCACTTGATGTACTGTCTTACGAGACTTCAAACACAACCATGAGCACTATACGATAAGATTTACGAAGGGATTTTTGGGCACAAATTTTATTCACAGGTTTCCGGAATAGTTCCATTTTTTAATGAATTGACGAGTCTTAATTATACTAGAGCTGATCGTTGTAGTGAAGAGTAAGTATGTGGGACGCTATTATACCGTGATCATGTTAGCACCAGTATTCTCCATTGACATAAACCAGGATACCTAAAATCTTCAGGAAACCATTTAGAACCAGGAATTGTGAACTCCTTCTTTTACGATAAGTGAACTTCCTTCAAGCAACGAGTAAACATTTTCATATTGTGGGCATTACAAACGGAGGGGTCATGACAGAGGGCACGCCAGCCAATCAGCCGAGAATCAACTCATAGACAATAACAAGCACATTGACACCAATCAACGGTATTCTCATGACAGTTTGTACGGAAGAGATGAGGTTTATCACCTTGGACTTTGCGGAAACATCTGGTTGGCCAAATGCCGGAGCAGCAGTTTCACCGTGGAGGCCGACTGTGTAAGCGGTGTTAGTATTCCGGCACCTGTCACTATAGCAAAGGGATACATACTTCTTTTCAGGAATCTCTCCTCGTTCAGGACAGCTATGGCGTTTACAAGGAGGAGAATGACTCGATTTGTGTGTTAGTAGCTGCTGTGACATTGGACAGGCGCTCCGAAGAGCCAACTCGATTAGCATACCATAGAAAAGCTTCCCAAGACCGAACATGGACATTTAAGCGTGTGTTCCAAGAATTAAAGGTAGTTTCGGATGTTCTAGTGAAGCTGTTGTTGTTGCCGTTGTTGTTGACGTTGTCCCTTCACAGCTTCAGCGCGACTCCGAAAGCGCGAGAGTTCAAGCCCTCCAAACACCTTGGATAGTCATCGGTGCCTGGATTCACCAGTAAGTAAGCAGTTCAAGATTGCGTCCCGCTAAACAATCTTCTCTACATGTCGTCCTCTAACAGCTTAAAAATACATTAAATGACGTGTGTTTTTTTGCGCTAAGTACCCATCATATCATCAAAGTTGGAATGCAATTAACCAACTTAGTCAGCACTACGACGAGCCTTGTGCTTGGCAATTCTCTTACCGGTACCGAAGATCTTCTTGTCTTTGTTCTTCTTCTGCTTTCTCTGCTGTCTGGAAGACTTCTCAACCTTCTCCTTAAGACCGTATCTGACCAATCTGTAGGTTGGCTCGAACTTCTTGGCGTCAGCAACAGAGTTGTAGACAAGACCGAAACCAGTGGACTTACCACCACCGTACTGAGTTCTGAAACCGAAGACAGAGACAGCGTCCTTGTCGGCCTTGTAGACAGCAGCCAACTTCTCTCTCAACTCATCCTTAGAGACGTTAGCTCTGTTTGGGTGGAGAACGTCAATGACGAACTGGAGTCTAGCCAAAAGTGGGTTGTTGATAACCTTTCTGGTTCTGATGGTAATAGCGTCACTCTGTTCAAATTGTTAGTAACTCTTGCTTGTTGGGAGCTCAACACTGGGGGATTCGGAACAAGGGTATAGCCAGGTGGTTGTAGGCAACATTGAATGTCCTGTGGGTGGAGAAGCTCGTGGTCGACTAACACGGAGAATCTGACGAAACGGTCCCGTGGTGCTGTAATAGAGGGAATAAATCACCGTTATCTTTTGCTCTGTCTTTGATGACCCCGGTGATGGTAAATATGCTTAGGTTAACTTTCGAAGCGCTGTGTTGAATCTTAGCGGCCACTTGCTGTGATCATTGGATAGTTTGTGCTGGGCCTTGGATTTGAATGTTGGTGTTCTCCTTTCTCTGAGATTGGCATAATATGGCTTGTCCGTCCTCCCAAAGTGTCTGTGAACTCTTGACATACCATTTTGTCTGGATACTATTGACTGTGTGGTGGCTCTAGATCAGTCCTGAGCGTCGCTGTTTAAAGAATTTCACTTTTGTTTTTGCGCGTCTACGCTACCAACGAAAAAAATCGGTCGCGACTTACGTAATTTTATCCATATTGCTTATGTAACATCCCTCGTGCTCTCGCGCTTGGGAGAGTCAGTGGTGTCCAGGTGTTCACAAGCGGCTGTGACTGTGACTGCGTATCGCGAAATAGGAATACCACACCCGAACACCAATGATAAGATCGCAGGTCACGTGCATAATTGGTACTAAGCAGATGGAAGCCTTCCTAGAGGTAAAGCTGGTACGATAAAGAGCTCAGAATTGCCCGTTACACGAACAGACTTTGTTTAGCCTATGAGCATAGATAGTGGAGAGAAGATCACTGCCATCGCCTACCAACGGTTGTAGTGTACTCAGCTGAAGTGCCATGACTGAACATCTGAATCCAGTTTCAGGTAAAGGTTGGTCAGTATAAGCTGCTTATCGGCTTTTCGAAGAAACTCCTTGACATTCAACCTAAAGCTTCTATGACCCTTTGTCATAGACTTTTATAAACTTTCAGCGTCTAGCTGGCCAGGCGTATTCTCTTTTCTTAAATTAGCGGTGAAACGAGATATGATATCACCAACGAAGTCACCATCCGATCTATCGAATTCTCCCCAGTACTAGCTTTCTCAGAAGATTTATATTCATCTTGTATCTATACTGAATCTGTTTAATATTTTCGTCTAAAGCTGAGAAACTTGCACGCGAACATATGCAGCAGGGCAGATGAAAACATGCGGGGTAATTAATTTTGATCATATTTTGTGATAGATGAGGAGTGCGAGAAACGGAAAGACGTCATCAGGTACTATATAGGAAGTTATCCTATATATTGGTTGTGTAACCATTGTGTTTCTTTGTCTACAGAGCGTGAAAAGTTTATCGCTCTAGTACGCCGCTCCGAAATTGGTGATGACACCTTATACGGAGTTAAACGGAATACGATGATCGCTGATAGTTTATAGCGCAGTCGCTAACAAATGAATATCATTTCGAAGGCCTAGTTTGTATGCCGGTTCATATATACTTGTGTTACTGAATCAGAGATTTCTGAATGGCCTACACAGGGAGTCTGAGTGCTGATATCCTTAGTTTATTGTTGGTGCGCCTGTCTCTCGTAGAACTCCACCACCTGGTCACTTGATGTAGCATCTTCAACACTCTTATCATCCCTGATACGAACAAATCTTGGGAATCTCAAAGACACACCACGGCCCAAGGTCTCTGCTCCAGCCTTATAAATAGGGGATAATGACAAGTCAGCGGTCAACACCTCAAATAGCATTGACGGTTCGAACCAGACATCAGGGGCAGCTGAAGGATCATGGACAACGTAGGGTTTTGCTTCTTGGATTTCAGTTGGATTCAGCTTGTCATATAACAGCTTGAGCATCTCATCACTGAATCCTGTACCGATTTTACAACATGTCTCATAGTCTCCAGAGTCAGTGTTGTAAGAGGCGAGCAAGAAACCACCATATGTACCGGTTCTCTTACCTTTACCGTAGTAAGCACCAACAACGACAAGATCCAAAGAATCACCAACACCAGCGAGATAATCCTTCTTGACCTTCAGCCAAGAGTTGGATCTCTGAGATGGTCTGTATGGATCGGAATCTAGAGTTTTCACCATCAAACCTTCGCATGAGGCCTTGATAGATTCATCCAAAAACTGCTGGAGCTCCTCAACGTTATCTGTGGTTTTCGATGTTGCAAAGGCAAAGTTTCCTGGGACTTCTTGCAATACCTTGTACAGCACCTCTCTTCTCTCCCTCAATGGTTTTTGGATCAGTGGCTCATCATTGTAACACAGGATGTCAAAACCAAATAGGCAAACTTGGACTTTGATATCACCAGCCTGGACGTCCTTTCTCTTTCTTGTGGATAACACCTGGAATGGCAATATCTTGTTTTCCTCTCTACTCCACGCCACAGCCTCACAATCAAGGATCAAAGACTTTGTGTTTTCATTTGGATTCAGGAAGCCCTTCACACTGTCAATGATATCTGGGTATCTCTGGGACATGTCCTCAGAGTTTCTAGAGTAAACTCTCACCTCACCATTGTTTAGCAGGTGCACCTGTGCACGTTCACCATCATACTTGTACTCACATGTGAACTCCTCACCCGTGAATCTATCCAAGACTTCAGAGATGGACTTGGTTGGCTTAGCCAACATTGGCTTCAGAGGAATGCCTGGCATCAATGTGCAATGCTTGTCTAAGTTTAGCACACCATGCTCCAATGCGGTCTTGATTAAAACCTCGTAGTTTGGTACCTGGCAAAAGGCATCTCTGATTCTTTCCTCGGCCTTAACGAAGACTTCTGGTGTTAAAGAAGAGGCCTTCTGACCTTGCTTAACCTTCTCGAACGTCAACAAAGCCTTGGCAAGAGCGATCAGCACAGTTTTCTCAGCCAGACCTATTCTCAGTTTGGATTCCAGTGATCTGATAAGGTATTTAGCCTCGAGCCCTTGTGATGCAGTCAACATTCGCTTGATGATGTTGATCTTCTTCATCTGAGAGTTGTTACCTGTGGTAGTAGCAATCTCTTTCAAGCTTTTGAAGACGGTATTGACAGTCAAAGCTGTTGGTTTGAACATGGTTGGCTGAACGTTACGGGCTTGCAATGCAATGAGACCCAGATCACCAGTTTCACGATACTTGCTCTTCACCTGGGCAGTTGACTTACCCGTGGACTCGGAAATGGTCTTGATGAGTATTGTCTCACCAAGACCAAGCTCAAGACCTTCATAATCCGGACCCAGACGGTTGATAAAGAGATAAGTCACTTGAATGAGATCAGCTGGGTTTGTTTGAAGGACTTTCAAAAAGAAGTCAGATGAGAGTTTGATGATCTCTAGACGCTTGGATGTGGCTTCAATCTTCTCGAATACTTCAGCAACAGCAGCATATGGAATAGGTTTTCCTTCCGCCATCTTGGTGGAGAAGTTGGTCGACTCCATTTTGGAGAGTTTGAGAATCTGTTTAGCCTCCTTGGCATCTTGCTGCTCCGTCTCGGAGTCAAAGGCAAGATCATCCTCAGCTACAGCGTCTTCAGAAGATTGCTCGTCACCAGACTTCGTAGCCTCATCTTCGGAGGCAGCCATAAATTCATCATCAACCTTCTCTATGACGGACTTTGTGTTTTGCTTCTTCTTCGGTGGTGATCCGGTGTTGGATATGGACGTCTCTTTCTTTGGAGGTGGAGATTTGGAACGAGGTCTCTTTGGCGATGATGGCCTTGACTTCTCCTTTCTGTCGGTTTCTGGAGCATCTGCGCCGTTCGACTTTGACACAGACTGCTGTTTCTTCAGCTCAGGCTCTGCTGACTCCTTCATGGTAGCAGGCTCTGTGAGGGTCCTCTTCTTGGAGAGCATGGCAAATATGTCTCTGTTGCCGGCCATCTTGTGTATGAGCAATTGCGGTCTGCGGAGTTGGAGGTGAACAAGTGTAGTTGATTGTAAGCCAATTGGGCAGCAGGTGGACGCAGATCTCTCGGTTAGTGATCGAGACACTCGTTTCCACATGTAGTTGTGTCAGCTGTTTTTGTTGATGTGTTGAAGAGCTAGAAACGCGTCTCCAGGCAAAAAGCGCGTCGCGTTCGAGCCTTCCCTCGAATCTTCCGCTAATAATTTGTGATTGGGCAATAAATCACTGGCAAGCTCTTTGAAATATGCTCCAATCTCCTCCACTATATGGCTATCTGCTCAATTGGCTCAAGGAGCAAATTAGAGGGCGCTTTGCCACGTTGTAGATGGTGTTCAGCGTTCTGCCAAAAAAGCTGGGAGCGGAAATTTGTCCAAATACAGTACTTACCGTATCAGGCCGTTTTCAGCATTGTCAGCGGCAATTTTGAAAAAGTGGAGTGCGCTCGATCAAGAGATTAAACTCTTCTCCACACTTTTGGTGGGTTTCTTCTCCTTTTGCTATTGCATCTTCGTTATTTTTTGCGTGTTTCTTCAAGTAACCGACTTCCTTAAGATACTCCACACACGTTAGGCCGGAACACATCCACGATGGCCAACAAAAGAAGACCTAAGAAAACGAAGGCCCCTTACAGACGCTACGGTCCGGGCAACGTTGTCAAGCAGACAGATGATGACGAAGACGAAGATGAGGTTGAAACTAGTGCAGTTGCGCAGAGCAGTGTCGGTGTTTCTCCCTCTGCTTACGGATACGCTACCATGTCCGTGAGCTTCGCCCACAGAGAGGACACTAGCGGCACCTGCTCTGCTACACCCCCTTGGCCCGTCTCGGAGTTCCAGAAGATCGATGTACTCAAGTTTGCCATAATGAACGAGAAAATCAAGAATGGGGAGCTTGTTGAGATCCGTGTCCCGCAACACGACCAGCCCTTTCTTGTCGGGGAAGAATCTGGTATGGTGTTTCCCGCAGAGCTTTTTCGTAATATCTTGTTGTTCACGGGCAAAAAAGACCCAAAGTACATGAGAGTGTGCAAGATGTGGTATTACCTCTATCTTCCAATGTTATATGAGGAGCCAAGATTGGATACACACAACTTCTTTAAGTTTGTTGACGCTGTTGCTGCGCCTAAGAAAAGGCTCGGCTCACTAGTTCGCAGATTGGACCTCTCTCCCATCATCCAGAGTGGTAAAAACTCTTCAGTGTCCAAAGTTTTGAGACGATGTTGTGAGAACCTTGAGATGTTTGTTGCCCCACAGACCAGTTTCGGCTATGCTCCCTTGGTCAGTTTGAGAAGCTGTACTAAGATCAAGGTTCTGGACCTTGGTCTAGTCAGCGAGACAGTCAACCTGAGAGAGTTGTTCCATTCCATCAAAAACGCCAAGGAGTTGACTACTCTTTCCTTCCCAAGATCATCGATCTCATGCGATGAGTGTGAGAACACCGTTTGGCCACCGAACTTAAGCTCCTTGAGACTGAGTGGTGGTATCACTGATAACTTCCTGAAAGAGTCAGTTTTCCCTCAGACAATCACCAGATTAGAATTTGCTCACTGTCCAAACCTAACAGAACAGTCCATCTACTCTATGCTCAGCAAATATGGAGAAAATGTGACACATTTGAGTGTCCAGTATCCTATGCCAAAACTCGGCGACAGCTCTCTTGATTTCTTGTTCACTTATTGTCCCAACTTGGTGTTTCTTCAAGTTACTGTTGATTACTGCTCTCGTTCCTTGTTCTCCGAGGAACTCCTCCCTCTGACGACGGGAAATCGCAAGAGCAAGCTCAGAACCTTGTGGATCGAGTCTAGTGGTGGCTTGGGACAGGGTGGAAAGATCCACCCCGATGATTTGACCATTGCCATCATGGAAGACCGTCTTCCAAGCTTAAAAAATGTCAGAATTACCTCAAAAATTGGCTGGGATGTTGAGAGTGATGATGTTAGCGTCTTGGCGAACCTGCTTGAGGAGAACGATGGTGGTCTCTACTTGAACTACTACTGATTCCCCTGCTGATAACTGTGATTGACCAGAGAGAACAATCCATCGCATATTCAAGAATAAGATCATCTTTGAGCTCTCCCCGCCAAATATTTTACCCGATATCACCTGCTTGTGCTCTTCATTTCGTGCTATTGCTGCTATCCTTTATTATATCCTGCGAGAATCGAACCAGTTTATTTTCAGGCTGAAATTGACTCCCGACTGAGTGTTTGAACTTCTCAAACACCATTGCATACGACTGTTACGACCCATTTGTTTAAGCATATCCACCAACACTTTTAAACCCTGAAAAACAGCACCCCACTGCTTATATATGGGGCAATCGTAGATCTGCGAAGTGCTGCCAGATTTCACCGTGCCACCACCGCGCGCGAATCTTCGCTAGCGCGTGTCAAGCTGAAAAGGACACACAACAGACAACTCTGATGGGGCATCCTTTGCGCATTGCAGTCAGATAACCCTCCAATAATGGCAGGCAAGAAGAAAGTGCCGCTTGTGGTACCGGGAAAACGCACCCCTGCAGCTGTGGACCAGGTTTCCGCGCTGTACAAGAAGGGTCGGAAGTGGGCCTACTTCTCCACTGCGCCAAATCAGAGCGTTGTTTCTGCTTCCACCATCGGTTCTTGGGATTACAGGCTGCTCATTGTCGTCATTGTTGTATCGCTCGTGTCAAGGCTGTACGCACTGGGCGAGCCTTCCGTTGTGGTTTTCGACGAGTCACACGTCGTGTCTCATATCAATAAGTACATCGATGGCGTTTACTTCAACGACGTGACTCCTCCCCTCGCAGGCTTACTCTACACTTTCGTGGCATACTTGGCGGGCTACAGAGGTGAGGCACCAATCACAAAGCCGGGACAGGACTATCTGCTGACAACATTCCCTTATAAGACCCTCAGAGCTGTCACTTCTGTCTTGGGAACTGGTTCTTGTGCCCTGGCATACTTGACTCTGCGCTCTTGTGCCGTCAGACCAATTGTTGCTTTCGGTACTTCTCTGGTGTTTGTCTTCGAGAACATTGCCGTTATTACAAGTAGGCTGTTTATGCCTGACGCTCTCTTTATGTTCGGCGTGGCGCTCGCCGTCTACTCCTACAAGAAGTTTGACATCTCAACTCCATTCGGCAAGCAGTGGATCAAGTACCTGCTGCTGTCTGCAGTTGCGCTTGGCTTGACTGTCTCCACCAAATGGATCGGTATCGCCACGATTGCGTGGGTTTTTGCTCTCACTGGTATTAAACTCTGGTACATCCTTGGTGATTTGGACGTGAACAACTGCCAGGTCTCCAAGCACACCTTTGCCAGAGCTGGTGCATTTGTGGTTGCTCCGTTTGCCGTGTACTTCGGTATCTTTGCTGTTCACATTCTGCTGCTGACGCAGTTCCACACCGATGCATCTCTTGTTTCGACCGATTTTCAACGTAACTTGATTGGAAACGATCTCTACAATCTTCCAAAGTACGTGACATGGAACTCCACAATTACACTCCGTCACTCTGAATCTCTTGGAGGCTATCTCCATTCGCACCCATACAAGTACAAGTCTGGATCCAAGGAGCAACAAGTGACTCTCTTCAACTTCAAGGACTTCAACAACGAATGGCTTGTCGAGCCAGCGCCAGGTGGAAGAGTTGATGTTAACGAGCCAAGAATCAAGCAAGGCCAAGAGGTCATGTTGAGACACAAGAACACAGGTGCTGTTCTCCGTGTTGACAAGTTCAAACCTCCAATGTCAGAGCAGGATTACGACCATGAGGTTTCGTGCTTTGGTAACTTCACATATCCAGGTAACGATACTGACAAGTTCGTGATCAAGTTCAAGGATGAGAAGAACAACAAGGACAGGTTCCTCACTGCAGCAGATGCAGAATTCCGTCTTTATAACTCAAAGAAGCGGTGTACTGTCCTCTCCCATGATATCAAACTTCCAGACTGGGGATTCGGCCAACAAGAGGTTATTTGTGTTGATTCTCCAACTTTGTCGAGAACTTACTTCAGAGTTGAAAACATCAAGTACCCAAAGGACTTGGATCTGGAGGCGTTCCCATTCCTGAAAGAGATGACACCACAGATTGACGTTCCGATCTGGAAGAAGTTCCTCGAGGTGAATGATAGAATGCTACGTCTGCTCAAGGGGATCAAAACTTCAAATAAGAACGCTTCTTCAGGTTCTTCTTGGATTTGGTTGAATAAGGGAGTCCGTTTCTCTACTCGTCCAAACTCATCTCTTTATGTCATTGGTAATCCAGTCACTTTCATCTTCCCACTGGTTCTCATCCCAGTGTTGGCGATCATCATAATCGTGGCGTTCCTTCGTGGTGATAGGCTCATGCAAACGTACATCTACATTACTCAAGCGTCCACTTTTGCTCTTGGATTCATCC
The DNA here is from genome assembly GCA_030581715.1 of Petasospora mississippiensis. NCBI lineage: Eukaryota > Fungi > Ascomycota > Saccharomycetes > Phaffomycetales > Wickerhamomycetaceae > Petasospora > Petasospora mississippiensis. The sequence continues at coordinate 54,250 of JAKTVV010000039.1, read as the reverse complement.
TCCATTGGGTCCCATACATTATCTTTGAGGGCGAATACTTCCTTCAGTATTACCTTCCAGCATTGTACTTCGGTGTTCTCCTTGCCGGTGTCACCCTGGAATACGTCATGTTCAAAAACTCGAAGCTGGGTTACGCATTGATAGTCGCCATGGTTGCTGCTTCATTCCACTACTTCATTGCTGTTCTGCCTGTGACATGGGGTACTGCTTGGACCACTGCGGCCTGTGAAGCTGCCAAACTGTTCCCTGGTTGGGACATGAGATGTGATACCTACAACTGATTTGGTCGAAAATATAACACTGTAACATTCTGTAAATCTGTAGGAATGGCTTCAAGTGTTAACCCTTGGTGTCTCGTAAGAGGAACTCTTATGTTTTGGAGTGAAATTGAAACTATCACCGGCTGGTCCAAGGAACATTTCCGAGATCTTGATCCAGTCCTTGTAGTCGTTACTTCCGAGAAGTGTTTCCAGCTCATTTCTTCCCTTCCAGTTTGGTGGTCTCTCGTTCAACTTGATTGGGTATCTCTCCAAGATTCCATATGGAATATATCTATGGAAGAAACTCATGAACTCACACAGGAATCTTCTAGACTGAGCAACACCAAATTCGTCAGAACCCCAATGCTCAAGGGCGAAGTTCGTATAGGTCCTCAACATCTCCAGTCTCTCCGTCGCACTCTTGTCCAAATACTGTTTTGCTTCGACTTCCTCAAATATCCACGGCTTGATAAGAGCTCCTCTAGCCACCATGACAGAGTCAATGTACTCGTTATCCGTTGCTCTGTACCAATCGTCCCAGTTGTAGCAGTCACCATTACCAATGAAGTTGACCCTCTGGAAGTCTTTACGGTCCTTGTCATCTTCCAAGGCAGCTTCCGTCTCTCTGATGACTTGGCCGACTTCAGCGATGTAATCCCAGTTAGCCTCCTTGGTGTATCTTTGTTGTCTCGATCTGCCATGTAGGGTGATAGCAGCCGTCTGTGTCTCACTAACAATTCTCTTCACCAAATTGTGAGCCATTGGGTGAGCATCCCTGGTTCCCATTCTGATCTTCACAGTTGTTGGAATCTCCCCAGAGCAGTAGTTCATACTCTGTAACACTCTCAGTAAACGAGCAGGCTGGTCAAGCAAACCGGAACCGGCACCTTGTCTGTAAAGGAGATCAATTGGACAGCCCGAGTTCAGATTGATTTCACTCACATTTGGACAGAGACTGGCAATGGCCTCAGCAGCCTTAGCAGCCTGCCAGTGCTTAGAAGCCGCAATTTGCACACCAAAGCCTGGATACTCAGAAGAGTGGGCTCTTGGAAGAGCCCATTCCGAGTTCGTACCTTGGATGAGTGGCAGGGAAAGAGCCATTTCAGAGTAGGTAACATCAGCACCAAGAGAGCGCATCAGACGACGGTATGGAAGATTACCAACCGTGGTGAGTGGGGACACGATCTTCTTGCCAACGAGATCGAGCTTCTTCTTCTCGCAGGCGTAGAACTTGCTCTCGACGTATTCATTCATGGTGTCTCTCTTTTCTTCAAGCGTGTCCTGCTCGGAGTTCTCCGCCTCAGTTGGAGCCTCTTGGAGGGCGTCTTTCACGTAGCCGCCGTCAACAGTTGCCTTCTTCTTAGCGGCATTCTTCTTCTCTGCGTCCTTCTTCTTGTTGTCGTCCTGGATCACATCCATGATCTTGCAAACCGCGTCAGCTCTTGGGAAAGCGAACTTCTTCTTGATCAAGCTTGACTTCTGCTCAGAGTCAACAGTGTTGAGCACGTGGTTGAGCTTCTTGGCCTCCTCGTACTTCTCCATGTCTCTGACGAGCTGGTTGTCCTCTGTCAAGTGCGAGTGAAGGAAACGGCACTTGAAACCGGAAGGACAGTATCCGAGAGCGTTAAAGACAGGACAAGGACCCTCGATGTCCTTCTCCTTCTTGGAAAGATACTCTTGCAGGTTGTGGGTGAAACGGCACTTGTCAGCTCCAAAGCTGCACTCTTTGCCCTGCTCTGGGTCGATGAGCGAGCCACACAGCTTGATCTCCTCTTGTTGCTGCCTGTTGTCTCGGTTCTTGTTCTGGCCCCTCTGTCTCTTTCCCTTCTTGCCATTTGTGTTATTGGACTCGTTTCTGTCGGACGCCTGCTCGGCTTTGTCGTCATCAATCACAGCAACTGGGGTGGCATCAACGATAAACTCCTTCTTGACGTATGCGATACCCTTTTGAGGTTCCTCAACTTTCGTCTTCTTGGCTTCCGGCTCCACCACTGGGGACGCGGGTCTCTTCAGGTTATCCTCGGTCATTGGATTAAGATCTTACGGAAAAAGCTCGCTGACCAAAGAGATATGCGGAGGTTGAACGATGAGCTCTGAAAAATTACTGCAAGCGCGAGCGCGCCCCTACCAAATCCGCGAACCTATCCTAGATCCGAGCACGAATCTTCAAGCCCGGTGAGTTCCAACACTTCTTCAGTGCTCCAATTACACCCCTACTACGCTCATTCCACTCCAATTGCTTTCCACAGCATGAGCTCAGCGGAAGTGGACGAATTAACGTCCGTTTTAAGGGATCTCCAGCTGTCCACAGCCGGCCACAACGAGCCAGTGGACGTAGAGACCACTATGTCCACGTTCTCCCCAATGGAGAGTGAAGATGCTATTACACAGGACTTGAAAGACCGGTTTCTGAACCCATCCAACGTTCTCTCGTGGGATCTTTTGGACCTTGTTCAAGAGCTCCCAAAACGTGACATCAAGGACACGTTCGACTCCCTCGTCAGTTTGCCACAAAGCATCTCCCGAAGCCAGTACAGATTCAAGAGAAGAGGTATTGAGGGCAAGGTTGAACAGTACACAGAAGAGGTGAATGTCTCTGAAGTCGCCAACTCCAACGCCTCTACCAGCATCTCTGTAAACAGAGCTTACGGCGAGAACTCCATCAGAGGCGCTACGAGTCAGCTGCCATTCAAGCCTGGTGGTCTCCAATTAGCTGGCGTCAAGGACAACAGCGCTAACTTGCACAGAGACGCTGACGGTTTGTTCGACGTCGCACAGGGACTCAGCAGGGGCCTGATTATCGAGTCTGCAAAGACGGTGGAGGATCTGGAAGAGCTCGAAGAAGACCAGGAGAATGATGCTTCCGATGAGGAGAGAATCATCAAGACGCTTGAAGACGACGCCACACCACTGGGACAGTTCAAGTCCAGCTCTGCGACCCCGCTGAGCGGCTATGAGAAGGAGATTGACGAGCTTCTCCCTGTTGATATTAACTTTGGAAGAACTACCATGCCACATAAGAACCAGCTGGTGGAGGCTAAGAAGGAGTGGGCCCACGTCGTTGATCTAAACCACAAAATTGACAACTTCGAGGAGCTGATTCCAAACATGGCCAGAACGTGGCCCTTCACGCTGGATACCTTCCAGCAGGAAGCTGTTTACCACTTGGAACAGGGCGATTCTGTCTTTGTCGCTGCCCATACGTCTGCTGGTAAAACCGTTATCGCCGAGTATGCGATTGCGATGGCCAACAGAAACATGACAAAGGCCATCTATACATCCCCGATCAAGGCTCTTTCCAACCAGAAGTTCAGAGACTTCAAGGAAGACTTCAAGGAGGTTGACGTTGGTCTGATCACAGGTGACGTGCAAATCAATCCAGAGGCCAACTGCCTCATCATGACCACCGAGATTCTCAGATCGATGTTATATAGAGGTGCCGACCTTATCCGTGACGTTGAGTTCATTATCTTCGACGAGGTTCACTACGTCAACGATATCGATCGAGGTGTTGTTTGGGAAGAAGTCATCATCATGTTGCCGGACCATGTGAAGTTCATCTTGTTGTCGGCCACCGTTCCCAACACGTACGAGTTCGCCAACTGGGTCGGAAGAACGAAGCACAAGGACATCTACGTCATCTCCACACCAAAGAGACCAGTTCCCCTCGAAATCAATATCTGGGGCAAGAGTAAGCTCATCAAAGTTATTGATGCTGAGAGAACCTTCCTGGAGTCAAACTACAACGCTCATAAGGAGCTCTATGAAGGCAAGAAACCACCACCTGGTGGCGCACAGGGAGGCGGAAGAGGTGGAAGAGGTGGTGCCCAGACTGCTCGTGGAGGAAGAGGCGGTGGACGTGGTGGTAGTAATCAGGTTGCCAACAGAGGAGGTGGTGGAAGAGGTGGAAGAGGAGGTTCCAACTTCAGTGGCCAAAACAGATTCCAGACATCCCGTCCCAACAAGAATACCTGGGTCGAGCTGGTTCAGTTTCTCAACTCGAATAACCTTCTTCCTGCTGTCGTGTTTGTCTTCTCCAAGAAGCGTTGTGAGGAGTACGCTAACACCTTACAAAGTGTTGACTTCTGCAATGCCAGAGAGAAGTCACACGTACATATGTTCATTGACAAGGCAGTGGCACGTTTGAAAAAGGAGGATAGGGAACTTCCTCAGATTTTGTCTGTGAGAGATATGCTGTCTCGTGGTGTTGCTGTCCATCACGGTGGTTTACTCCCAATTGTGAAGGAGACCATTGAGATCTTGTTTGCTAAGGGTTTAATCAAGGTTCTGTTTGCCACTGAAACGTTTGCCATGGGTTTGAACTTGCCTACCAGAACTGTGGTGTTCAGTGAATTGAGAAAACACGATGGTACTGGTTTCAGAAACCTGACACCTGGTGAGTTTACCCAAATGTCTGGTAGAGCTGGTAGAAGAGGTTTGGATAAGATCGGTACTGTGATTGTCATGTCATACACTGAGCCGGCAAACAAGCTGACTTTGAAGGATGTATGTCTTGGTACCCCCACAAAGCTTGTGTCTCAGTTCAGATTGACCTATAATATGATCTTGAACCTGCTGAGAATTGAAGCACTCAGAGTTGAGGAGATGATCAAACACTCATTCTCCGAGAACACATCTCAAACCATGATGCCTGAACACCAGAAGAAGGTAAGCGAACTTCAAGAGCAGCTGGAAACGCTACCACCGCTCGAAATCACAGATGGGTTCACAGAGGCTGAGTTGGAAGATGTCTTCCAGAAAATGATCATCTATAGTGAGACCACCAAACAGATCATGCAAGAGAGTATGACATCCACAGTGTTGTCCAAGAAGTTTAGACCTGGTCGCCTGATTCTGTTCAGAGACGCTCAAGGTCGAGCTAGACCTGGTTTCATTGTGCGTGAGAACAAGCTTGTTTCATCTCCATCTTTCACCGTTCTTTGCTTCGACATGGGCTTAGCTGAAAGAGCTGAACCTACTGGAATTCCATACCTGTCCCAAATACCAAAGTTCGTCAAGTCCAACTTCCCAAGAATTGAATTCGCCGGTGATATTCACGTCCGTGAAGTTCCATTGACGAGTATCGAACTTGTCGGAAGAGCTGGTGCTAAAGCTTTGATCAACGAGATCTTGAAAGACAATCCTGATGAGACTAAAAAGCTGAAGCAGAACTTGAAGATCCTTTTGAAGTTCCAGGACAGATTTGAGGAAGTGGACTGGAAGGAGTTTGCTACGTTGAAGCTCCACGAGTTGGTACAACACAGAGAAGAGCTTGTTGCTGATATAGCCAAAAGCCCATGTATCAAGTCACCACGCTTCAAGGAGTACTTTGTCTCTTTGCATAAGAAGTATGAGATTACTCAACAGATCAACTCTTTGAAATCTTTGCTGTCCGATGAGAACTTGGAGCTGTTGCCAGATTACGAACAAAGATTGCAAGTTTTGAAGGAATTGGAGTTTGTTGATAAAAACTTGAACGTTCTGCTGAAGGGAAGAGTTGCCTGTGAAATCAACTCTGGCTGGGAGCTGGTCATTACTGAATTGGTCCTCGATAACTTTTTGGGAGACTTTGAACCGGAAGAGATTGTTGCCCTGCTGTCAGCTTTCGTTTACGAAGGTCGAACCTCAGAAGATGAGGAACCAAAGATTACACCAAGACTAGAGAGGGGTAAGCAGAAGATTCTGGAGATTGCTGGTAACATCATCGATGTATTCATCAAATATCAGGTTACTATGACCTCTGAAGAGCAGGACTTCCTCGAGAGAAAGAGATTTGCGCTTGTTAACGTTGTTTATGAGTGGGCCAGAGGTATGTCATTCAAGGAGATTATGGAACTGAGTGTTGAAGCTGAAGGTACCATTGTCAGAGTTATCACCAGACTAGATGAGATTTGTCGTGAAGTGAAGTCTGCTGCTATGATCATTGGTGATTCTGCTTTGCACTCCAAGATGACAGAGGCCCAAGAAAAGATCAAAAGGGACATTGTCTTCGCTGCCAGTTTGTACCTCTGATCCTTGGTACTAAATTGAATAGCAAGTTTTCCCACTCCATCGTAGCTTAAAACCTATATAAATCTTGCTTGAAAGAGTCTTGATGCTATCAAGCCGAAGGCTCACTCAACTAATAATGTCTACAACTTGAATATTTAATTCCCATGAGATCCCCCCAATTAACATTCATTAGTAGTATGGACAAGAATTAGGCTGTTTCTCCTCACAATATCATCGATCCAATGAGATATGATGCCAAAGGTGGCCAAAGACATGAAGCCAGGGAAGCCAGCTACAACCCATCTCAAAAGGGGAAAACTTAATGAAACCACTTTTGAACTCCTCCCATCGTGACATTTTTATAGGTACATATAGCGGAACCGGTAATAGCAAAAAGAAACAGCAAGTAACATTAGCGATAAAATCAAGTGTGTAACGTAAATAACAAGTTGGTCATGATCACTCCTCTTCGGAACTCTCAGAGCTGACATCATCGTCAGACTCATCATCCTCAGCAGCAAGGTGTGTGTTGTTCATAGAGCTGAAGCCTCCAGTGGTTGATGACTGGTCCAAAAGCTCAATCTTCTTCTTCAAATCTTCAATCTGTTGAGCTTGTTCAGCCTCGGTGAGATTCTTACTCTTCTTAGTCTTTTTTGTAGTAGAGACACCAGTAGAACGACGAGAAGAACTGGATTTCTTCTTCACAACGAAGCTGTACAACTTCAACAACGTACTGTTGTCCAACTGATCCATATCAAGTTCAATCTCCTCACCATTCTGGTTGTTCAAGTTCAAACTTTCGCTGATAATGGCCAAAGCCTGATTGAGCTTCTTCTCTGGCAACTCACCAATTTTCTCGGACAACTCCTTCTTCATGTCATAAGTGACAACAGTGTTGGTATCATATGAAATGGCTCTTTTCTTCTTTCCCTTGGACTTCTTAACTTTCTTCTTTTTGGAAGCCCTCTCTCTTCTTAATCTATCAAGCTCCTCTTTTTTGAGCATAGCCAATTGCAACTTCATTCTCTCCAATTGTTCTTCCAGGAACTGAATGGCTGGATTGGTGATGGAAGATTCATTGATTTCCTCTTCATCATCGTCATCAGACTCATCAGAGTCCATATCATTATCTGACTGTGTTGGAGTTGGTGGAGCAACTGGTCTATCGACCCATCTTTTATCGAATATAGCCTCCAATCTGTGACCCATCATGTTGACAGTAGAACCCTCAGGGTTGAAAATATAACAGTTCTTGAACACCAAACGAACGTCATGTTCGAACTCATCGGCATTTTCGTACTGATTGTTATTCAGTTTATTTTGAATTGTGGAGAAGTCCATTGGTTCTTTGACAAAGTCGAAGTATGTTGGGCAATTGAGCGCCACAGGATCGACTGGTTCCAAGAATGGAAAGTTGAACGATTCGTACTTTTTGGATGTAAGCTCCTTGAGCACCTGCTGTGAAAATCTCAACTCCGGAACGAACTTCTTCTTTCTTGGTCTGATATCATAAGGCATGTCTTTAGGTTTTGGTGGATGGATCTCTCTCTTTGGTCTGCCATTCGCGGTGCCTTCCCTTCTGATTGTAGGGACACCTTCAGCATTCAACTCACCAGCAGTCGAGCTGTTCTTTCTTCTCCCTCCCGATGTGGTCTTTGCATTTGGTGGAAGCTCTCTAGCTGGCACGTTCAGCATGTGTTTCTCGAAGGAGGCCTGTATGTTTCTGGCCATCTGGGCAATCACGGAGTCAGCGCCATTGAAGCGGATGCAGTTGTCAACCATCAAGTTGAAGTCGTCCGTGAAGTCCTTGATGTCAGCGTAGGCGTTGACGCTGAGCTTCTTCTCAATCGTGGATAAGTCCATTGGTCTTTTGATGTAGTTATAGTAGAAGGGAATGTTGAGCTTGACTATATCCACCGGTTGCAAAAAAGGCCCGGCGTCCTTCATTCTCTTGATGATCTTCACGACACGCACAGCATAGCTGGACTGATGCTTTGGGATTGGATCCGTAGGGAGGTTGTCCATGTCTGGCTCTGCAGGCGGCTTTGGAGCCGGCTCAGTTGGCAATGGGAAGGACGAAGCCTGCTGTTGCTGTGGCACCGGTTCGCTAGATTCCTCAATCGTGCTCTTGTCCATGGACTCGTCGCCCACGAGGTCATTGGTGACCTCAGCAGCTGGTGTCTCCTCAGTCTTTGGTCTCTTAGCTGTGCTCTCGATGGCGTCAGTGGCGTCAAGCTCATGCTTGGCTCCGTTACTTGGCAGCTCCGCAGCAGCTGGCGAGGGCTCAGGAGGCGACAGCGGTTTCTCCACCACGGCGACTGGCTTCTCCTTCTGTTCCAGTGCGACGCTCTGCTCGTGCTCGGAATGCGAGGTTGTTGGCGTCGTGATGGGCGTGGACATCGCTGTTGCTGATTAAAGGAAAACTCAGAGATTTCGCCCGATACGGAAAGTCGCGAGGAAAAACGCCGGAAACGCTCCACAAAATCGTTCCCGGGCCACCAAAGAAAAACACGGATTTCGCGCCACTTAAATACCTGTGGGCTGAACGCCCGCTTCGTCGCTTTCGTTCCCTAAAATACGCCGTGCGCGTGACACGATTTACGCGCAGCCCGGAGTGGCTGGGCCTTGTTTGCCAGCGCCCCCAGCGGACACGAGCGTGGCAAAAAAGTTGGGATCTCGTTTGGCGCTTTTATAACGAGGCTAAAGCCGGGTTTGAAAACAATTGGCAAATTCGGTGCACCCACAACGTATCAAAGGCTTTCGAAAGGCTCATTTCGGAGTTGCAAGCCAGCGCGCGAAAACTTCGTGTTTACGTCAAAACGCGAAAAAAACACTCAAGTTGCTCGCGAAATTGCGCAAATGTCTTACCCTAAACAGCCACTTCATGCGCACACAGAGCGCAAATCCCTAGAGACACAGATTACGGGATTCGGATTAGTGGCGAAATACCGGACACGCGACGCGCTTGCTGATAAGGCCTACATGTCTCTTTTTGGATGATATTTTCACCAAAACAGAGTGCGGAGACAGCGTTATTCCATGATATTATAATACAAGTAATGAAGAATAAGAAAACCACAACAAACATCCAAAACAAGTCCTAACAGCCTCCCAACAACCAAAGAAAAAACAGATAATACTTTACAAGTGGATAGTCACCAAGTCGTTGGAGCTAAACTGCTGATTACAAGAGGGACACTTTCTCATTCTGGCGTTGAGTCTTTCATGTGCACATGATTCGCAGAAGACGTGGCCACAAGTTTTGATTGCGGTGTTCTTCCAGTTCTTTGAGCACAGCGAGCAATAGATCAATGAACGGAAACTGTCGATCTCAGAAGCATCTTCAATTGAACCAGTGGTCTTGTAACGGGCAATCAGCCTATCTTGAGATGCCACTTTAGACTTCAACGATGCAATCTCTTGAGCCTCTTCCGACTCCTTTTGGAGAACCTCTTGATAGTTACGTTTGAATGTGGCAAACTCCTGTTGAACTTTAACAAGCTTCTCGGCATCTTGTTTCATGGTCTCTTGCACTTTTTCAAATTTTTCACTGTAATCTCTGGCCTCTTTCTCCTTCAATTGAAGAGCATGTTTGATCTGAGTCAGTTCAACCGTCAATTGGTCGATCTGTTTCTTATATTCTGCCTGTGATGATTCAATTTTCTCGTAGCTTGTCTTCAGAACCTTAAAAGTGGTTTCAAGTTTCTCTGTGCTCATCTTCTGATACTGCTCACCTTGCATAAACGTTCTATATTTTTGGTCAACCTTCATCTTGGCAGCCTCCAGTTCTTTTCTTCTCTTTTCCTCTTCAACAGCACCAAGCAGTTTTGGAACACGAACTGATTGTAGTTGCTTGAAAGCGGACTCCAACTCTTTAATCTCTCCAAGCAAAATGGCATTCTTCTTTTGTAATGTCTCAACATCTGCCAAATCTGATGGAATTAACTCGTTCAATTTTGCAGCAAAGTCATGGTTTTTGATCTGAGCTTCCTGGGCTTGGACTAGATCTTGTAGATCGTTCAAAGTTTTGATGTTGTTCTGTTGCTTTAGAACTTCATACTTCGAGACAAATAGATCTCTCTCGTTTCTGATTCTCTCTTCTTTTTCCTTAGTTTCAGATAGTTGTTCTGCAAGCTGATTCTTGGCTTCAGTAAAAGCTTTCAATGAGTCTTCACGAGCCTGGATCTGCTCTTTGGCATCCTTCAACTCGGCTTCAATCACTTCTATTGTCTGGACGTACTCTGCGTTCTTAGACTGATGTTCAAAGAGTTGCATTTGCAGGGATTTGTATGGCTGTGAGGATGTGATGGCTTCTTCTTTGATAGTATCAGGTGACGATGCACCAAGTTGTGTAGATAGCGTGTCAAAGCGTGCAATGTTCTCGGCAATGGTGATCTTTTGGGCCTCAATAATAGACTTGTAGTTATCAATTTCAGCCTCTAGAGCATGTGCTTTATCTTCGTCTATTGGTACTGATTTGGTGGATGCGTCAGTAGTAGATTTGTCCTTTTCTGTCGTGACCTTGGTGGCATTTTGGGTTGAGGTCTCTGATACCGGTGCCGCCGTATCTTGATCTTCGGAGTGACCGAGGACTCGTGGAATGGTCTTGCTTTGAAGTTTTTGGTGATCTTTCAACAGCTGGTTATAGTCCTCTGATATTGTGTTGTATTTCTTGGTGATTAGGGAATGTTCAGCTTTGAGAGATGAGTACTTAGCTTTAACGTTTTGGAATTCTCGATTGATAGACGAGAGACTCTCAGTGATATCACTAGGGACTTTGGCAACAATGGAGCCAATCAACTCACCCAGCTTGTCCTTCTTACCTTCAAGTTTTGTGATGTATTCGTCGTTTTCGAGAACTGATGGTGTATCAAGGAATAGTTCAATGTTTGAAGATGTCTCCGATGGGGCCAGTGCGACAACAAACGCGATGAACTGATCAACCCAAGAGCTCAGAAGCACCAGTCGATCTTTATACGCCTCGAACTCAGTGTTCAGTATCTTTGACTCCTTCTTCACCAGATAAGCTTCCTGTTTATAGCGCTCAAGCTGTCTGAAGATGGCTTCCTTCTGATAGTACACGACATCTTCTTGCGTGAGCATACCTTCCGTTGAGAGTTCGTTGAGAACTTTTCTCTTCTTGGCATCGCCACCGTTAGCATTCTCGCCCTCTCTCTTGACCATATCTCTAGAGCTCAGGCAGACCGCTGTTGTGGATGGCTCAGTTTCGGCGCTTTCAGATGTGTTTTGTTTGTGGTGATTATCCACGAATTTTTCAAGAGACCAGGTTAGTGCCGAGGATATTCCGAGGGTTCAAATCACGTGCCTTGCGGTTCAACGGGATTCTCGAGGGTTACCCGGACGTTCCTTTTCCAAAAGAAAAATTGACACAAACTGGGTTTCTCGATTCCGTTACCCAAGCAACAGTTGCATCCACCTGCAGATTTGGGATGCAAAGCCTTCTTAACAGGAGGAAGCGAGAAGGGACAGCGGTTTGAGCGGGACCCCTTTTGGTGCTTCTGGTTGTGGGTGGACGCCTTTGTTATTGGTTTGATCAGCGAGATTCACACGTATACAGAAAGTGCGGAGGGGCGAGTTACGTGGACCAAACGCGGGCTGGTCCCCGGTTGTATAGGGAAGCCTCTGAAATAAGCCCTGCCATTCGTGGCTCGGATCGTGTCTCGGGACGACGCTTGCCCACTGGCTGTTATGCCCAGGAAACAAAGAATGCCAATGAACGAACAAAAAACAAGCAAACTGTACTCTTGGTCGAGTCTGTAAATTTACCTTTTTTCGTTGCCCTGGCCTCCTAATCTCGGCGGGAAAGTCACGTTCTAGGCCGCGACAAACTACTTGCGCCAGATCTCCGGTAGGAACGTCTTCAGCTGCGACAATTCCATCCCGTTCCATCACCAAAAAGATCGTCATCAATTCCCTCCGTCTCTCTCCACTTCTCACCAAATAACACTAAGACAGCAGCCACCCCATATTCACACACCCACCCTCGTCGTCACGTTCCCTGGCTCTTCCCTATCCGGCCCTTCGCCCTTGTTTGTCTCGCTCGCTTATTCCAATAGGGCCCCAGACCCTGTCTATTTTTACCATGTCGGAGTGCCACAGACCCCTGGGGATGCCGCCACCCCTGGAGCGGCCCACTTTAACATATCCAGGCTCGATATCCTCAAGAAACTCAAGTCAGGAGTCCCTCACCCTCAACACCACCCGCAGAATCGGCTCGCTACCGCTAATGCTGCCGACCGTACACAACTCCAACGACCATGTGCGAACACGCTGTAAGGAGCTGATCATGGACTACAAGGATCTCGAGCTCCAGCTCACAAAGTTCACACACCGCTCCTCGCAGCTCAGCAAGACAAACAGCCTACGACTCTCGCTGCTGAAGTTCCTCAGGCTCGCCACAGACTCCGTCCTCAAGCCTGGCGCTTACATGAAGGAGATGGAACCGTTCGTCCTCAAGACCGCCAACTACGGCGTGAAGGTGCTCTCACAATGGTGGTCGGCGCTTCTGGAGGACCTCATGTCCACGACAAAGCTCTCTAGCATTGACCGCAGTGCGTATCTAGAATGTGTGAGCCGAATCATAGCGAGACGGGAATGGCAGTCCGCAAGACGCACGTCAGACGCATTCTCCAACCTCCTCATTCTCACATTGGACTACTGCTTCGCCAAGCTCATTCCCATGAAGACCACCCCGCTGCCACTCAATGCTTTCATCGGTAAGGTCTTTGCGTACTGCTTTATGGAGGTGGAAAACTTTGCGCAGATTTTGCTCTTTACGCTCTTTGTCAAGAACTACACCATCACGAAGCTTGTCGAGACCATTCCAGCAAATCACAAACCAACAGCATTGGCCCAAGCATCTGAAAATCTCCATCCATCCCTGCACAAGCTCATTGACTACCTGGGGGACTTTGAACACTTGCTCCGCCAGGAGAACATCCCGTCCAAGTTGCTCGGCGCAACATGCATGCATCCTCCGAAGATCACCACGTTTGGCTCTTTGAATATCAACTTGAAAGATAACACCTGGGTGAAGAAATGGGCTGGGTTTGATAGCGATATCTTCTGCTCCTTCGCCAAGCACTACTTCAAGCTTTGCCTCGCTTACTCAGACGTTCTCTATGAAAAGGACCTGTTCCATTGTCCTGGGTTTGCTGTCATCTACGCACACATCCTTGAGATCTTTGACTCGAGCATTGCACACATCAAAAAATTCAGAGCTCAGCAATTCAAAGAGAGTGGTGCTAACACAGAAACTCTGATCACGGCTTCCTATAACTTACCAAAAGGTGCTCGTCAAGACTTCCGAAACTTCATTGCCAAGTTACCGATTGTTGCAATTTTCCGGATGGTTAGAAGTGTTGTGTATGAAGAAGGCGAGAAACACGGTGAGCTGATTGTTCAGTCTATCGAGAGTATCATGCTTTCAAAGTCTCGCAGAGTGCATGCTTATGATTACTCCACTTGTGAGGCCATCTATGACGTTTTCTCGGAATTTGTACTACACATCCAACATGATTCACAGAAGTATATAAGACAGCTGGACTGGCACTTCTGGATCACTGGCCTGGTCAGAATGATTCAAACGGGACATATGATATCCCAGGTGAAGGCATTGTGTTTCATGTTCAATATTTGGAACCTCCTGCCCATTGATTTTGTTGTTGAAGGTGAAGGTGTCGAAGATGCAGTGTGGGTATTGAACCCAGAACTGACGCTAGTTTACAACTTGTCCACGTATATGACCTCCAAACCAGTTTGGGAAGCTCTGTTCAGCCATTGGAGTCCACTGATTAGACATTTCTATGACCGTTTGGTGGTATTCAAGATCATAGGTACTTCGAATGATAACTACGGAAGTTACTTGGCTCTTAAAAAAACAGTGAAGGCTCGTTTGTCCAACACATACGATCTGTTCAAGGAGGCAAAAGGTGACTCTGAGCTAACTATGATTGAGAAGTTGGATATCCTTCCTGCTAACCCAATTGTGAACAAAAAACTTATCATCACCCCTGCTGACTCGTTGACTGCGTCCAGCTCATCTTCTTGCATCAACATTTTGGACAGTTTCTCAATGTCTGTACCATTTCAATCGTTCTCTGGGTCAAATTCTGTTAACTCGTCTGCTTCAACACTGCTAGTTCCGTCCGCAAGAAAGATCTACGCATACGATGTGTTCGATGATGCCATTTACTCAAGCTCTTTTGGTTCTTCTGGTAATTCACTTCCTAAATCAAGATCCACAACTGTTTCTCCATCGGCCTCATCTGCATCTCTGAAAAGGTCTTCTTCAGGCTACAACCTTGGTCGTGTTCCAATCTTGTCAAGTGCTTTGAGCTTCTTCAAGAAGGTCAATGGAAGTGAACCAAATCTCACCACTCAGAAAACTCAAACTCCATTACCGACTTCACCAATTCCAGAAAACAGTTATGAGGATTTGAAATTCCTTCGTCCATCACCTTACTTGAATCCGAACCCGTCAAGCTTGTCATCAGCTAGTTCGAGATCACCGAGTTTTATCAGAAAATCGCCAAGCATGCTTTCCTCACCAGCTTCGTCAATCTCTGAGATTTCTGATGAAGACCCCGAAAGTTATCTATCTGTTCCAAAGAGAGGCCTAACGGGTAAGTCACCAGCAGGTTCTGTTTCTTCCCGGATAAGCTCAATCTCTTCAAGTACATCAGTGGCATCAATGACTTCTATGGATGCACTTCCAACACCACCAGAACTCCTTTTCAAGATCCCAGATATCAAGAGATTCAAGTACAAATTCCATTTGGCTTTTTCTAATGATTCTGTTCAGATGCAGAACACTATCACAAGAAGTAAAGACATCAAATTCTTCAGAAATCTTATTCAGTGTGATCTCCCAACAAGGCCGTTGCTACCGTTTGAGAAGAGAGCCATGACGTTACTGAACAACCACAATAGCTATGGTGCCCTTGTCAGTGCAGAGTCTGATGATGATAGTGATGAGTATGATGATTACTTGGTTTTCCCTCGTACCAAAGCACCATCATTTGGAGCCTATGATGAGTTGGCTTTTACTGACTTGAAAAACCACATGTTGCTTGGTAAATTCTTGAACGAGTGGAAGTCCGTTGTCGAAGAGTATGAACACTTTATGTCATATACTAATGAGTTTGTCTCCTCTGATGAGTCTACGTTTGTTGATCCTATGCTAGTTGCTGACATTCCTCTAATCAAGGTGAAGTGAGGTGCATATTCCTATATTCTAATGACAATTTTACGACTGGAAAGGTAATTTGTAGGCAACAAGATAAAACTGGATGTATTGATAATGACCAATCAGTTTTCAGTGGCTTGCACTTTGAATTGAATATTTTCCGTTTCACCTTCATAACCGTTTTTGAAATCCCCCTTCAAGAAGATTGGCTTCTTCACAGTGGCCTCTCTTGTGGTAACAGCATTTTCATCGTCTTCGTCATCCTCATCAATTGTTTCAAGCTCCAAGCCTGCACCGATCTCTCTGACCATGATGAGACCTCCAACTGTGCCGAATAACGCAACTGAGCTAACAATCCACAGCACGAACATTCCGAGAAGATAGCTCAATGTTCTGTAGTGATACAGGTAGTATCTCAAGCCTTTCCAGGAGACATTGACCTCGAGTGTTGCCTCTGTAGGTTCGATCATTATGGAGCCTCTGTTGAACTCCAGAACCATACTCCAAGGTTCATCGAAGGAGAACCCTGTCTCCTCCTGGATCAGATAATCCTCCAGCTTAATATCCTTCAATAGCTCGAGAGTCTGCATCCCTTCAGTGTAGTCGTATTCAGCAATCACGGGTGGGACGAGCCAATGGAAGACCGGAGGGATCAGCTCTTTCAGAGCAATGGTCTTCCTGTTGCAACGAAGGATAAAACTGTTGATGGAGGAGACCAGAACTCGCTTGTTCTCCAGCTGATGGATGTTGTTCGTGACGGGCCACACGGAGAAATGCTTCTTCAGGAACCTATGGTTGATTCCGTACGGCGAGAGATGGTTCAGCAGCGAGTCTGCCATAAGCGTAAACTTGAACATCACAGGCTGGATTGTTCCTTCTGTCGTGTGGCACATTGGGTTGAACTTCAGGTCGAAGTCATAGTGGAGAGACGGGTCGAGGTCCGTGAATAGGCGGGGTGTTTCGAACCTGGGGTGGTTCCCATAGAGCGATGTGTGTTTCTCGCTGAAGATAACAAAGGGGGGCAGATTGGGGAAGTCATAGTTCAGCACAAAGTCTCGGAGAGGCAGGCTTATCATTGGCGTGGGTATGAGGTAGTGGTAGAAGAAGTTGAAAGCGAGGAAGGAGAAGGGGAAGAGCACGCCCAGCGAGACGGTTGCTGTGGTGAGGATGATCAGTATCACACGCAATGTGAGCACCGGTACACGAATGTCGAAGTATTTCACCATGACCAGGTTTTCCTCCAGTTTTTCGTGTTAATTTGGCTGTTTGCACGATATGTGCGCTCTCGAGGTGACTTTTGCTAGGGTATAATGATCGACTGCTATGCTAAATTCGCCAGGCCACACCGCAACACTAGCCATCTGGCACCACAAAACTACAACACGTTTGTAACAACTCAGAAATGTGTATTGTAAGCCGTATATCTGCTTCTAGAACCATGTGAAAACATATAGACAACTTTTTTGTGTACAAGCGGCACGCACACCAATGCAAGCCAATTAAAGGTCATGGTGTACCGAGGACTTGAGTAGATTGCCAGCAAGCGACAGGGAACAGAATAGTAGGTGAAACGCATCAAAAGACGACAATTGACAAAAAGACTGGAGCAGCAAGATATTAAGAAAGACACATCAAAAAACAAGATTGGCATAACAACCGAAATGAAGCCATGACAAATAAACAAGACCCCTCGGCGACGCAGGGGTCTGATAAAGACCGACATGATAGCGAAAAGACAAATCAAAGAAGACTCCCGGAAAGACAAATTGAACAAATACATAGGCATCAGGTGCATAAAGTAGGAAGGGAAGGTAAAAACATATAGCAGTCATCATATGTATAGGGGTGGAGTTGGCAAAGAGAAGTCCTCTTTGTCAAAATGCAAATAATCATCACCAACACCACTCAATGAGTAGTGTGACCCCTATGATATTTCAATCCGTTCAGGTTCTTGTATCTCTTACCACAAACCTCGCATCTGTATGGCTTATCTTGTTCCATGGCATTACCATCATTAGGATCAATGACAGAATACGTACCATCTGGATTTTGATGTAATTTTTGGTTTTGGTGACCGTGCAATCTATGATACTTGAGACCGTTTTGATTTTTGTAGGTTTTGTTGCAGCCAATAACCGGACATGTGAATGGCTTTTCTGAACCCTGAGCAACGTACAAGTTTCTAGATGGATCATCAATAAAGTGCTCCTCCTGTTCATCATCCAAATCCATTGCAGAATCGTCATTATTCAACGACATCGGGAATGGAGCGGGCTGTGAATGCTGTTGGTGTTGGTGTTGCTGATGTTGCTGCTGTTGCTGTTGCTGTTGCTGGAGTTGTTGCAGTTGTTGCAATTGCACAGCGGTGAATTGACCTGATGGGATCTGACCTTGCTGGAGCTGCTGCAACAAAAGCTGTTGCTGTTGCTGGGGATTCTGACCTGGTTGTAGTTGGTGGGACAGAGAGTTACGCAGCTGGTTGACCTGTTGCTGTTGGAACGGTGACGGGTTGAAACCAAAGTCTTGCTGTTGCTGTTGCCTCTGTCCATTGTTGCCGGGGCGCCCATTCGGCAACTGTCCGTTAAGATTGTGAGTGGCAACGTTCAAATTGTTGTTGCTGTTGTTGATGAAGACGTCATTGGTCGAGACAGTGTCGAAATTCTGTATTGGTTTTGGCTGATGGGTGGGAGGTGTCGGCGATATATGTGATTCTTCATAATGTTTCAAGAGGTCGTGCAAAGTTGGGAGCAGTTGGCCACAAC
Organism: Petasospora mississippiensis; assembly: GCA_030581715.1. Taxonomy (NCBI): domain Eukaryota; kingdom Fungi; phylum Ascomycota; class Saccharomycetes; order Phaffomycetales; family Wickerhamomycetaceae; genus Petasospora; species Petasospora mississippiensis. The sequence goes on along the minus strand of JAKTVV010000039.1, from coordinate 36,029 downwards.
AGGAGTAGTCCTTGCAGTAGTTCGCCTCCAAATCTGGCAAATACGCTGACTGGACTGGCGGGGACATTGATGTCTGGTTGTAAGCATGCTGGGTCTCCCTGAAGTTCTGCATCAAAACTTCCTCTTTGAGCCAGGAGCCAATGGTGACGGAACCCCACGAGATTCCACCAACACCCTGGGAATGGGCGATGGAGTCTCTTCTGAAGTTTCGGGAATTGTTGATGTTGATCGACTGCGGGGCCTGGTGCGGCAGTCCGAAGACGGAGTCCTGTCTCTGGTAAATGTCTATAGGCTGTGACTCCTGGGTCGGCATCTGGTTGAAGAAGCTGTTGCTCATTACGGGCAGCTGGAGAGTTTTGTGTGTTGGCGAATGGCGAGTCCCAGACGAGTTAGAGTGCCCTGCTGGAGATAGCTGGACGGTGTGGCAAGTTTGAGCGATCTATATGTGGTTGGAGCCCCTAGTCACGAATGGTGGCGTGTTTGGATAGCGGCAAAAGGACGGCCTGGAAAGCGTTGGAGAGGTCGGTGCAAGATTTGAGCCCCCAGAGCAAGAAATAGCAGAAGACAGAGGTCTAGGAAGGAGATCAGACGGTCCCGTGGCGCTGGCAAGGGTGTTTGGTAGGCTTTCTGAGAGCTTGAGGTGATGGTGTCCGAATAATTCGTTGCTGGAGCGAATTCCGGTCTCAACCATGCCCTCCTGTGTTTGTGTACGCTTCGCGGCTCACGGGCGCTCGGCTAGGCAGAGACCCGGGAAGGCTAGGCAGGGCTTCCTGCCTAGAGGTTAGGCAGAGCGTCAGCCTACGCACAGGCCGGACGTGCCTCGCGGTGAGCCTAATTTCAGTGCCCCACATTTCCGAGGGTCCGCCGGCCAATCAGCGCTCAGAAGTTACCCTCGGAAAAGCACCGCCGCCCTCGGATGTCCCCTCCGCATGATCCTGCATGACTCCGGTAGGCGCCACACAGCCTCCTGGCTAATCTCCAGCCCGCTGCAAAGGATCATCCAGTGCTTGACAGGTTGACTGTCAGAGGCTCTGGCTACTGGGAACAGGTCCAATTGTATCCGTTTTCGAAATTTCCTCCTCTTTTAATTACTACACTCTCGCCGGAGGTGGCCCTGTGCTGTTACTGGCGCCCCTAATTTCATAGCGTGGTTCATAACCCCCTCTTTCGTCTGGGATCAACCCATTTCACCTGCGGAGAGGCATTCATCCCGCTTCCTTCTCTCGCTGAAAAAGCGATAAACCGGCTCAGGGCAGCTTGCTTTATGCACGTTTTAGGCCTCGCCCACTCAGGTGCTTCTGCTGCTGTTTATCATGTTCTGTCTTTGCCAAAAGAGCTGGCCCCGAATGAAGATAAGGATTAGGGGGCGCGGAGAACAGGACCATGTCCCGTGCTTGTACTAGACCGTAACCAGTGGTAGATTGTCGGCTAAAGCCCTTTAGCTAGCTAGAAATTCGAACAAGCGAGAGCGAGAGAGTACAGGGATAACGCATTGTAGATAATCCCGCAGCCGCAGACCCGTGTACGCCTTGACAATTGGCCCCCAGCAGCTCATAAATCCACTCGAGTGGAGTGATTATGTACGTTATATCCCGTGCAGAAGATCAACGCAATTGATATGTAATTGATATGTTGACAGGCTGGCTGGTGTATTATGGCCATCGTAGACCTTGTAACAACACACCGCTCTTCAGCAAATTGAGCATGGCCTGTTGACGAACGACCTCGCACATCAACAGGGTATCACACTACAACTTGTCAACTTCTCGAAAAACATGATGGAAAATCTCGTGCAATCCAAGTATGGAGTGGCTGGATTAGATCTTATAACACGTTACACATGAGCCTCGTTTACTGCGCGAGCCATCACATAACATCCGAACACCACTCCAGGAACAAAGGGGCATACTCTTCTGGCCTCATTACATTGTTACGCGCACGCTTTTCTCCTACCAAAATTTTGAGAGCCGATGAGGTTTGGCTATAATTAATGTCCTGACCCACAACAGCAAAAGGCTACGATTTACCTCGATTCACACAATGTCAGGTAGGTCTAGCACACCGAAAAGTACGCCAAAGAAGAAATCGGCAGATGATGGTGAAGCTACTTCGAAGTCCACAAAGCTGAAAATCCCACGCTCATTCATCGCCAGACCATCTCCAAACTTCAACTCCAAAAATGCTGTCAAAGTCCTTATCCATCCCTCTGTTCTGAAAGGAAGTGATATTCTACCTGGCTCGCTGATTTATGTCTCCAAGGAAGGTGATGGGAGTGGAATTCTTGCCGTTGCTAATCCAGCTGATCAGAACTCCCCATTCAACGTGATACAAGTGACGCATTGTTTACGGTCCGTTAACAACATTCTACTCGGTGATCGTTTGGAGATTGCAAAAGTTGATAGTCAGCCACAGTACGCTGTTGAAGTTATGGTTGGAACAGCTTCCGGACAGAAACTGCCTGAAAGGGCTAAGAAAAGCGTGGAGAAGCTCCTAGATGAAGTGGGTATTATCATGCCAGGCATGCTATTTCAGAAAGTTGCCGTTCCAGGAGAAACAGAGAACGATGAAAAAACACTACAAGATCTTATTATCACCGAGGTCAATGATGTTCCAGATCTTTCAAATCTCAAAATTACTGACGGACCAAGCAACTCCGCTGATGAAGGGTTCCAGAAGTTTGCATCTCCACCAATGGTTTTCAAGAGAGGTTCCACTTCACTCACGTTCACTGAAGATACATCACCACATCCACGTTATAATCTCCCTAAAAGGGCATCATATAATCAAGTTGGTGGACTCACACGTGAGATCAAGCAATTGAAATCTGCCATTGAGCTTCCATTACATCATCCAGAGTTCTTTGCCCGTTTCGGCACAAACCCACCTCGAGGTGTTTTACTCCATGGACCACCAGGTACTGGTAAGACTATGCTTCTCCGTGCAGTTGCAGCTGAGACAAATGCACATGTTTTGACTATCGATGGGCCTTCCATTGTGAGTAAATACCTTGGAGAAACTGAAGCCAAATTGAGAGAGTACTTCATGGAGGCTCGAAAATATCAGCCAGCAATCTTGTTTTTGGATGAGATTGACTCCTTGGCTCCAAGTAGAGATAATGATGACTCAGGAGAGGCTGAATCGAGAGTGGTTGCTACTTTGTTGACTTTGATGGACGGCATTGGAAGTCATGGTAGATTGGTCATCGTTGCAGCTACTAATCGTCCAAATTCGATTGACATTGCTCTCAGAAGACCTGGAAGATTCGATAGAGAAGTTGAGATTGGTATCCCAGACTCTGATGCAAGACATGAGATTCTGAAGCTTTATTTGCAGAAAATAAAATATCACACGTTGACTGATGACGAGATTGCAAACATTGCGTCCAAGACACATGGTTATGTTGGTGCTGATATTGCGTCCCTCTGTGAACAATCTGTCTCCAAGGTCTATGACCGTATGAAGGAAGGTAATCTGACAATTGAGGACTCTTTTGTCACTTTGGAAGACTTTGAACAATCACTTATAGATATAAGGCCATCAGCCATGAAGGAGATCTTCTTAGAAACACCAAAGGTGTATTGGAGTGACATTGGTGGTCAAGAGACTTTGAAGAAAACATTTGCCGATGTGGTTCAGCTTCCATTAGAGGCCCCTGATGGCTTCAAGAGGCTCGGGATCAATGCTCCAAAAGGTGTGCTGTTGTACGGACCTCCAGGTTGTTCTAAAACCCTTGCAGCCAAAGCTTTGGCGACTGAGTCTGGTGTCAACTTCTTAACAATAAAAGGTCCTGAGATTTTTGATAAGTATGTTGGTGAGTCGGAGAGGAAGATCAGAGAGATGTTCCGCAAGGCGAGGGCCGCTGCTCCGAGTATTCTGTTCATTGATGAGATTGATGCGCTTTCTGCTGACAGGGAGAGCGGTCACTCCACTTCTGCTGCAGGCAATGTCCTCACCTCTTTGCTGAACGAGCTCGACGGTGTTGAGGAGTTGAAGGGAGTCGTCGTAGTGGGTGCTACAAACAGACCTACAGAGATTGACCCAGCTTTACTGAGACCGGGTAGATTGGATAGTCACATATATGTGTCTCCACCAGACTACACGGCACGTCTAGAGATCCTGAAGAACAGAACCAAGAACATGTACCTGGACGATGTTTCTCTCGACGACCTCGCACTGGCCACTGAAGGATGTTCTGGTGCCGAAGTCGTCAACGTTGTTCAAAAAGCTGGTACCGCAGCTCTGAGTGAAGATAGAGAGGCATCTAGTGTGAAGAAAAAACACTTTGACATCGCTTTGCAAACACTCTCGAGGGGTATCACGCGTGAAATGCTGGAATACTACGAGGAGTTTGCCAACAGAAGTGGTCTCAAGGTCTGAGGATGATATGTGTCAAATTATGAATAATGCAATTTGTTCTGTAATGGACGGCTCGTAGCTCCGCGCGCTTGTTTTTTTTTTTCAAGGCTTTGGCATCGGAAAACGATTATTTATCAACAGTAAACATCTGGCACAAAGAGGCAAATTTTCTCCTTTCACCTCTAAACAGCTCCTATTTCACTCTCAGAAACTCCACCAAAATGGTACAAACACGGCTGGCAACCCGTGCCCTGCAACAGAGCCCACACGTGTTCACACGAGGATACCAGTCGCTGACGATGAGCTTAACTTCACGTCCCTCCTGTATCCATAAGGACACCACAACTCCACAGTCGCCGAAAAGGCCCAAATCCAAAGCTCACCCGCAGACCCGTACCCGTCTGGAATTCGTCAAGTCCTTTATCGGCTCTGAGTTCGCCCTGAAAGAAGACCAGCTGTTCCTGGCGCTTTATCCTGAGCGTGAACAGCCAATCCAAACTGGCGGAGAAGAGGAACAACACCTTCAGGCAACGCTTGGATCCCTTGAGCTCACAGGGAAGAACATCTTCAGGCTCACAAAAGCGACTTTCCTACTCCAAATCGGAGCCAGAGTCTCTGCGGATGCCACCGAGGTGTTTGACAGCGAACTCTTCTACAAACTGGATCAGCCATCAACTATCAACACATTCCTCAGCGAACATGGCTTCGACAGAAACGTCCACACCGTCACACCGATGAAAACTGCACTGAAGTCTCTGAACGTGCTCATCGGGTCCATCGCTCGTACTCACGGGCAAGCCGCAGCAGCCAAGTTTGTAGAGACTGCTGTTTTCTCAGGAAGAGGTGGACTGCTAGAGATTGCAACTAAGCGCAAGTAACGATGATGATCCCAAACTTATGACTGCTACGACCTCTTGTTTTATAGAAATTGCATGCTTAAGCGATGTTCAGCTACATATTGCATGCTTTAGCTATGATCGGGTGTATATTCAGATATTATTCAAACAAATGCATGCTTTCTGCTTATTATCAGCTCTCTGCCCACAAATCATCTAAGCTTACACACTTCGCTTCTACAGTACAAACACCATACTGATGCGTATTATGATAATGTAGTGATCATACTGAAAAATTCAGGCTTGAGCTATGATCAGCTATATATTCAGATAAATCGATGCTTTAGCGATTATCAGCTATACATTCATAAATTATGTAAAACTCTTTTTATTCTACACAGCACCATACCGAGGCCTATCAAAGAAATGTAGAAGTTATACATTTATTTTTGGGTAGCCTGAGATAACATTTGACGAACAACAAGCTCAAGCCTTTTTGCTCTTCTTGGAAAGGTCGTCAGAAACTGTGTCGTAATCGCTTCTTAGACTGTCAGCCTGGGTCTTCAAAATGGCCAGCTTCTCATCCTTTTCAGCAATGTCCTTCTCCAAGCCCAAGATGGTCTCGTTCTTCTTTGCAAATCCGCCATCCTTTCTCACCTCTTCCTTCAAGGACAACAGCTCCGCAACAAGACCATATGTTCTAGAAACGATCAAAGTCAGGAACAAGGTGAATCCAGTCAAATACAGGTTTCTCTGAGCATAGAACTTTCTAGCCTGGATCTCGGAACGGTCCCCAATGAAAGCGGATTGCGCCATCAGGCCCTCGTTCTTAGCGCTGAACCCTCTCAACTCCTCGCCGATGGACTGCACTCTATTAACACTATCAACAAACAGGATCAAGATGAAAACCAAGATACAACGAATTGCAATGGTGACTTCACGTGATTGGAAAGGTTTGGAGAGATTTCTGATAAGTGGACGACGAAGCTTCGATGGCAGAGGCAACGAGAGCACTGTGAAGAGGCCCATCTCCAGGATTAGAAGACCAAAGACAAGGTTGTAGTAAAGAGCCATGGTGTATATGTTGGTTATGTGGATCAATTGCAAACGACTGACTCAACAATTAATGATTTTTGATCCTTCAACTGGTATTTAAGAGTGGAGTGAAGCAATCGTTTTGTGAGCAAGCAAACAAATTCCATCCTAGTCCGCTCCGCCACCTTGAAACGACCAAACGCCGCGGTCTTGTTGGTCGCATATCAAAATGTCCGGGTGTTTTACGATAGCTATATATCACCTGAACATCTCTTTTTCAAAGCCTCCTACAACAATTAAAGAAATCAAAACGTTATATTAGTCAAAACAGAAAAAATCTAATTACAAGAAAAAACACCCACATTAATTCAATTTGTTCAAGATTCTCTCCTTGTCCTCAGCGGACAACAAACCAATCACTTCCGCCAACCCACTAATGGCAGAGTCGTGATTAGATCTGATCAACTGAGCAATGTTCTGAGCGAAGGCTTCATCCTTCAACTGTGCCACAATACCATCGAGATGCTCGTGGTTTTCTTCAATCCAGCTGGCAACAGCTCTGTCATCCTCATAGTCAAGAGTTGGTGGATACCATGATCTCAATCTAGCAACCTTTTCAATTCTTGTAGCGTGCTGAAGCGTCTCACCAATTCTCTTGATCAAGTACTCCTCGTTCAAACGACGACGGATTCTCCAGAAGAAGAAACGTCTAGCATTAACCCACTCCAATTCCTTACGGATGGTGCCCTTGGCCAACATACGGCCGGATCTGTCGTGCAAATCGGCAAACTGTACTGAAATTTGCTGGTAGATAGGCAACAATGCCTTCTCACGTTCAGCCAACTTGGCGGAGATCTTCTGTTGTTCTTCAGAAGACAATCCCTGAACAGCCAGCTGCTTCTTCAAGTCACCGTAGGTCTTGTCCAATCTAGCCATTGTAGAAATCAACTTCTCACGACGGTATTTGATACCAACCATACCTTCTGGCTCCAAAACACCAGCTCTGGACTCAACATCAGCGTACATCTCCATCATCTCAGAGTTGATAGTTGGATCAACAACGACCCAAGAACCACCTCTCAATTCACCAGTTGGAGGGATGTAAGTGATGATTGGCTGCTTGAAATCAACCAAAGCGTCAACAATGAAAGAACCATACTTTAAGACTTCGTTGTACATGTCACGTTGACCACCAGAGAAACCTCTCCAGTTGGCCAAGATCATCAAAGGCAACTGTTCACCATTGTTGAAATCGTTGATAGCCTGTGCAGTCTTGAAAGCAGAGTTTGGATACCAAACCTGACCGGCCTCTTGGATCATCTGTTCTGTAGAATCTGGGTTGGCAGGATCAGCAGGAACAAGGTTCTCAACCATGCGTGTCTCAACACCAATGACACCAAATGGAATACCACCCAATCTGGCTCTACCAACAACAACACCCTTGGCCCAGCCACTGAGTGTCTCTTGGAAAGAATTTTGGTCAAACAAACCAGATTCAAAAGTACCATCCTCCTTCTCACGACCAGAAATCATCCATCTGACATCATACTGTTCATTACGAGTTGGAGCATACTCGACGTCTCTGTCCCAAGAGTCCTTTGGAGACTCCAAGATTGGAACTGGCATATTACGCTTAGCTGGAACATAAGATAACCAGTTCATGATCTGTTCGACACCAGCCAAGTCATCAGGAGCAGTCAAATGAGAAACACCATTTCTGTACATGATCTGGGTACCACCCAACTGCAAGTTAGAAGAGTAGACTTCACGACCCAACAACTTGTTGATAGCAGGAGCACCAGTCAAAATGATTGGCTGGCCCTCAATCTGGATGGCTCTCTGACCCAATCTGACCAAGTAAGCACCAATACCAACAGATCTGCAAGTGACCAAAGTGATGGTAAAGATGTCCTTATAAGCCTTGGAGGTGGCACCAGCAATCAAACCGGAACCTCTCAAACACTCAACACCCAAACCATCCTCGGCACCAATGATAGCCTTGATGACATGTCTAACTTTTCCGTCCTCAACTGTTCTTTCAGTAACAACAGTCTTAGCCTGGTCACTCTTGGTCAGCTTCTCCATACCTTCATCAGACAAGTACAAGTATTGGAAACCCTTATCTGGGTTACCCTCCTCGTTCCAAGCAACCTGGAACAATGGTACCAACTCTTCGGCAATACCAATTCTAGCACCAGAGTTAGCAGACAGGTAAATTCTTGGAATACCGAGCTTTCTGGCAAGTTCGGTCACCTTGTTGAAGAAGTGATCCTCCTGTGGACCAAACGAACCAATCTTGTAAGTAATATCGTTAGCAACGATCAAGAAGCGACGACCTCTTGGATACTCTGGTGTCTTAGCAAACACCTGGAAACCTACCATACCGATGATGTTAGCACCTGGTTCTCTGCTGACTTCAGATAATGAGTCATTATCATCCAAGATCAACTCAGTAGACTGGAAGAAGTCATCTGGAACCTTGGCATCTGGAGCGTATCTCTTCCACTGAGACAAAGTAGCCTGGCGGAACAACTCTGGGAAGTCGTAGACGTATGTGGTACCCATCAAATGAGCTTTGTAACGTTTTGGCTGTAACTGCTCCTTAGCTGGGTATGGGGTAGAGATTGGTCTCAAGTGCATGGATCCAGGGGTACCAAGAGACTTGAAAACCCAATCACCATGAGCGTTCTTGACCTCCATGTACAACTCAGACTTCACAACGTAACCAGAAACATTGTTGATCATAGCTCTCAATGGGAATGGAGCACCAGTTGTAGGATCGGTGCACATGATTCTGATCTCAGCAGCAGCAATACGAAGTCTCCACAATCTTCTTCCGAATCTCTCCAAGAAACCGCCGAAAGCGGCCTCAACATCCTCTGGCAGAACATTGAAGACAGCAGAGAAGTTGATGAAGATGTGGTTCAAGTCAGAGTTATCAGTGTCAAGAACCTCCAAAGCATCCAAGATATCAGACATCAGTCTGTTTGCTTCAGAAGTCAAGTACTCCTGAATAGTGATATCGTCACGAATACGGCCGGTTCTGATGATACCTCTGGTGAAGAATCTCTTGTCGACAGAGGAGTTCTTACCAATAGCCTCGTAGACATGAATATTTCTGTTGTCGGTGAAGACTGGCTTGATGTTGAAGTTGGACAATCTTCCCAACTCAAGCTGGAATGCCAGAGCTGGCTCGATGTGACGGATAGTCTTGTCCTCAACGTAGTCTGGACCTCTGAAGGTGTAATATCTTGGGTAAGAACCATCGTTAGAACCAAAGACGAAAGTGATACGACGAATAGAAGTTGCAATCAACTCGTCCTTGGCATCGTCAAGAATACCTCTCAATCTGTCCAAGATCTCGGCCTCAGTCTCAAAACCGTCAGCGCTGGCAACCACAACGTTAGCAACGTTGGACAAAACGGCAGTAGAAGAAGCAGCTCTGTTAGGAGCTGGACCACGAGAAGAGTCAGAAGCAACCTTGTGTGGAATCTTCTCCAAACCTCTCAAAAGCGACTCCTCGACATCATCCAAGTGCTGAGTAGGAACCAAAAGACCGGTTCTCAATGGCTGAGAATCATCGGTAGAGACAAATGTTAAATCAGAGACAGAAACAGCTCTACCCATGGAGGTCTTACCGAACTGACCCTTGTCTTGTGGAATGGCATTGAAGGCAGCAGATGAAAGAGATGGTAGCTGGAACTTCCACTCAACGATTGGTGGCTCGTTGGTAGCAGTACCAGAAGTGTGATAAGTCAAGTTGCCCACAACATTGTAAGCACGGTAAGCACGACGAACGTAAACCTCAGCAGCGGCAGAAGCAACGTATGGGTTCTCATGAACCAAGAACTGAGTCAAGACATCGAAGACAATGTACTTAGAGTCAATGACATCCTTCAAGACATCCAACTGAGGAGCACGGTGCTCACTCTCAATGGCACCATAAGATGGTTGAACAACAGAAGACTTCAAGATGTGCTCCAACTGCTCAGATCTCTCCTTGATGGATGGTAAAGAGCACTGAATGAGAATCTCTCTTGCCTTGATGGTGACCTTGGCGGTAGCTCTGGACTCCAACTCAACAATCTGCTTCAAAGGAGCACGCAAAGCATCGGCGATATCACTGCTCTGTTGACACAAAGGCTGGTAATGCTTCAAAATGGCCAGAACCAAGGAGTTCTTAGAAGAGCATCTGGAGTGAGACAAGACGGTGTTGACAACCTTGGCCAAGTCAGTCTTGTTCTCGTCACGCAACTTCAAGATAACATCCTCCTCTCTAACATTGGAACCAGAGAAAAGTCTCTCAACGTTGTAGTACTCGGTGGACAAATCAGCAAAGACGGAGTGCTCATGAGCCTCGAGGCCCTTAGCGTAACGTTCAGTGATGTCAAGCAATGGAGCAATGACTTGACCGAACAAAGGATCAGCGTCTGGAGCAGTAGATGCCTTCTCAAGCAACTTAGCGATTTGTCTTGCAGGGAATGGAGCAGCTCTCTGAGATGATCTAGAAATCAAAGCAGTCAACTCCGTGTCCAATTTGCTTGGAAGTCTGGAGTGCAAAGCAGAGATCTGCTGGTTCCACTCAGAGTATGGCAAAGTTGGGTCTCTCAAAACCTCAATCAAGTTCTGTAGAGTGGAGTTCATGACAACCTGGTTATCATAACCAGCCAAAGTGTTCTTCAAAGTTGACAACAAGGTCTGGAACTTGTGAACTGGCTTGGTACCCTCAACGGTTGGAGAGCCAAAGTGAGGCAACATACCTTCAAATGGCAAGGCGTGCTTGACTTTGGATGGATCATCAAGGGCAAGAATGGCCAAGATGTCACCAGCAGTAACGTTGGATCCAGGTTGCTTGACAAGCTGAACAATACCATCCTCCTGAGCAATCAATGGCATACACATCTTCATAACCTCAACCTCAGCATAAGCCTGGCCAGCGTTGACATGCTCACCGTTCTCTACCAAGTACTTAACCAACTTACCTGGGGATGGAGTTCTCAACTGAGTTGGATCGTTCTCGATCTCCAACAAACAAGTCTTGGAGTCAACAGACAATCTGGTAGCACCAACTTGTTGCTTCCAATAGACAGTGTGTGATTTACCATCCAAAGCGATCAATAAACCACCATCAGACAACTGCTTCACGCCAACTTCAACCTTGGAACCATTAAGGAACAAAGTGTATTTATCAGCAGCAGATTGGGCAGCAGTAAACTTGTATCTGTAACCCTCATAGATGAAATCCACGGGGTAAATGGTCTTGAGCAAATCCTTACCTGGAACCTGACCCTTTTCGAGAGAGGCGATGTAGGACTCACGGGCTTCCTGAGACATAATGTGAGCCTTGGTAACAGCACCACAAATAGTTGCAACAGTAGTGTCTGGTCTCTCGGCAGTCAATTTCTTGGAGATGAGCTCGTCCAACCAACCGGTAGTGATAGTATTATCCTCGAAGTCAGTAGTCTCCAAGAGCTTGATCAAGTATTCAACGGTGGTCTTAAAGTCACCTCTAATGGACAACTCCTTGAGGGCAACAACCATGTGCTTTCTGGAAGCCTGTCTGTTCTCACCAAAGGCAAAGATATGACCAAACTGAGAATCAGAGAAGGAGTGAATGGAGGAATGGTTGGCAACGGAGAAATAACCCCAAACGTTGGAAGAAGATCTGAAGTTCAACTCATGCAACGAACCACCAGATGGCTTGAAACCTTCACTTGGATCTTCTGAGGTGATACGACAAGCGGTACAGTGACCCTTTGGAACTGGACGTCTCTGTGAAGCCTTGGAAGCCTCGGTCTCGAAGTCAAAGTCAATCTCGGTGGAGGTATGTGGATCGACACCATAGAACAATCTGATATCGGAGATTCTGTGAAGTGGAATACCCATAGCAATCTGCAATTGAGTAGCTGGCAAGTTGACACCAGTAACCATCTCTGTAGTTGGATGTTCAACCTGAAGTCTTGGGTTCAACTCCAAGAAATAGAACTGTTCATCGGTATGGGAGTACAAGTATTCAACGGTACCAGCAGACACATAACCGACAAGCTTACCCAATCTGACAGCAGCTTTTTCCATCTGTGTGAAAGTGTCACTTTTAGCAATAGTGACAGGAGCCTCTTCGATGATCTTCTGGTGACGTCTTTGAACAGAACAGTCACGACCAAACAGTGAAATGTTCTTACCATACTGATCAGCAAGCAATTGAACCTCCAAATGTCTAGCGTTACCAGCCAACTTCATGATGAAGATAGGAGAACCTGGGATCTCATTAGCAGCTTGGTGATACAAGGCCTCGAAGTCCTTCTCATCATCGACCTTTCTGATACCTTTACCACCACCACCTTCAGAGGCCTTGATCATAACTGGGAACCCGATTTCTTTGGCTTTTTGAAGACCTTCAGCTGGGGAATTGACACAACCCTTAGCATAGGTCTGCTCGTCAACGGAAACCAAATTGGTTTTCTTGTCAAGAACAACGTCCCTGACACCAGTACCAGACCATGGAATACAAGGAACATCAGCATGTTGAGCAACGATAGTGGAGGAAATTTTGTCACCAAGAGATCTCATAGCAGAAGCTGGGGGACCAATGAACAAGATTTTTCTTTTCGAGGCAGCAAGTTGTTCTGGTAAAAGTGGGTTCTCAGAAGCGTGACCCCAACCGGCCCAAACAGCATCAACCTCGGTTCTCTCCGCAATATCAACAATGAGATCGACATTGGCATAGTTGTTGTTGTTTGTACCACCAGGGACCTCGACATATTGGTCAGCCATTCTGATGTACTCAGCATTGGCCTCTAGATCCTCTGGGGTAGCCATGGCAACGAACTGGATAGTTCTCTCGTTACCGAACGTCTCATAGGCCCATTTTCTAACGGATCTGATTTCCTTGACGGCAGCAATACCGTTATTGGCGATCAAAACCTTACGGATAACTGTGTGACCACCATGTTCCTTAACGAAGTCTTTGAGGGGACCTGCTTCGGCAACGTCGATGGTGTTGAGACCAATGAAATGTGGTGGGATTGTCTTGTGCATAGCAGAGTAGTCTGTCTCCACCTTCACGGATGGAGCGGCAACTTCGCTTACGTTGTCTTCACTCATAGTTGTGTGTGAGTGTGTGTGATGATGTAAAGAGTGTGTGATTAAAGATGAGCGTGGCTTCAAAGTGTGGGATAATGAAGCGTTGCTCGATAGGTAGCGTAGTGTGGAAAGTCCTTGTGGACGTGAATGGATTCGCCTTAGTGGGGTAAGTAGTAGTCTTTGAATACTGGAAACGTTTGTTAGTTGGCTGTCAAGTCAGTAGCATGCGAATGCTCTATAGTTCTGTCTCGTCTCCGGTGTATGGTGTCAGTGAGAGCGCGTGGGGATGGGACCAAAAAGCGTATCTCGGGAAATTCAAAGACTTGTAGCGTGAAGGGAGTGTCTGTGTGTGTAGAGAGTTGTGGGTTCGGTGGAGTGGTGCCGTAGTCTGCTTTTGCTTTGAGTTTCTGTGAGTTCTCCGGCTGAGAAAGAACCACCGGGTTACGCGCGGTCCACAGAGCCCAACAACCGAAAAATGTGTTGAAATTTTTTGACGCGGGGACACACACGTCAACAGAAGATCGCGGGATGGCGATGAGGAGGACGGAGACTCGGGAGGTTTGAGACGGGCGGCAACGGCAGCATTGATAAAATAATTGCGGTTAAAAGGACTTTGGGGTTAGTGTATACGTGGAGATTTATGTGGCATCTTCAAGGCTCGAAAACGGCGGTCTGGGTGGTTCAGAGGGAGGACGGATGCGATAACGGGCGGGATCAATGGAGAAGGCTGGACAGCGGATCAGAAGAGGGATTGGGGAGCATTGGCGTCGCAAAGTGTGCTGGAGAAGGGTACTTACTTAGTCAAGAGACGTTAGAACGCTGACAGTGGTGGAGCGAGTTCTTGTGGGCCCAGCAGCGTCTGAATGTGGGATTTCGAGCGCTGTGTGTGGGAAAGGCCGTAGAACTGTGTGCAAGAGGGCAGTACGAGCTGGCTTCTGTGTGTGGGTGTGTGGGTGGGTGGGGGTAACAGATGCGAGCGGGCGGTGCCTTTTTGTGAGTTCTTACTAGAAAAGGGGGTTCTATGGGGGAGTGCAAAGATGGAGGAAGCCATTTGGCTTATATGAGATGGGCCCGCCCAACCCTCCGTTGGAGAATCCAACAATCGCGACCGTTGCTGGGTTACTGGCGTTGACGTAAGTGCTCCGCGCATATCGCTATTTGGCTTCCAGCTGGCGGCCTACAGAAAACCAGCTTGGTCTCAGATTATAAAAGGTCATTCTGGGTGTCACACGTCAGCGCTCGTGCTTTGTAAGTGCATGCTTGTAGGCCTGACTCCCCAAAAAACAGCGCAACTCAATGTCATTATAATGCGTCGGAAAATCTCACTGCTGAGCGTTTAGGGGGCTTCTCGGCTCGGGAATTTCTCCGTACCAAGTATTTCTTGCTCCGCTGAACAATAGCTCTCAAACATCAGACATAGCCAAAGTAGTCCTTTATAGGGTAAACTCCCGAAGATCCGCTAGTCCTTTTCCCGTACCATTCGTCGTTAATCATGCCCCTTTTCCAGCCAACAATAGGATCTCGGACTAATTGGGGGCTAGTAACTCCGAGACCCGCGAATACGAAGTGCTGAGATGATGGTGTCCGGGTGTTTCCTGCTGTGTAAGTTTTAAATCACTACAAAAAAATATTTATTTAGGATATAACTAGTCCAATATTTGAGGGAAATGGTCAGAAAGGCTGTATATATCGTACACTGAACCTGAAATACAAAAATCTCTACTGTATCATAAGTTATATATATTATATATATTATATATTTTTTTGCCATCTAACTCAAACCATAGACTCAAGCGTAGGAAACTCGAAACGGGAAATGGATTAACTCCTTTTAGAGATATTAATTTGCCAAATATTATTTGATAACTTCTGAATTTCACAGGAAAAAGCCCATTGAACTATCCTGAGTATACAGAGTGGTAGTATAAGTGGAAATAGACTTTTAAATAAGCTTGAATATCACACAGTTATGCTAGAGAAAGTTTCAAGTTTTGACTAATAGAGGGAAAATGGTGTCCGGGTGTTATTTCATATAATTTACGTTCTTGGAAAGCTTGATCATGTAAGCATTCTAAAAGGCGCTAATTAATCGAATCAAAAAATCATATAATTGCCAAAACTTCACATCCTCGGTCCAACTCGTCGTATTTAGCTCTCATTTCATAAAAAGTGAATGCTAATTGTGTGCGCCAACCACTTAACACCCGAACATCACCTCATCGCTACGGAAAATCTTCAAGCGAATCACAGAGGGCTTAAACATCATCACTTTCAAGAGTTTCCAAACAGCACCAATGTTTTCTGCAGTTAGGAGATCCCACTCACTGCTAAGGACTAGACTATATCGTCTGCAGTCTACGGTTCCGTCGCCAAAACTGACTGGTACTTGGGAGCATGACTCAGATCCTATTGATGTCAGTAAAGCTCTATCTCCGGAGATGTCGTCTCTACCGTTTGCTTATCGTAAAGAGAGTGAAGCATTTGGTCAACTCGTTCGTGATCATCACCACGATCTTACGGGTGTTAATGAATCCAAAGTTAAGGTCATTACACGTGAAGAAATCTTGGAAAGGGAGAAAGGCGTATCCACATCACAGCTTGATGAGGCACCAACACAGAGACTTCACCCGAAAACAGTCATTGCCCGTGTCAACCGTAACCAGATAAAGATCCCTGAAAGAATAACCAAATCCATCTATAATCACATGCTGGCTCTCCGTTTACCGAAAGTGCTCAGATATCAGGTTGCCCAATCATATGTCCGTCTCCAAGAGAATCAGCTCTATTCCCCAACGCGCAAAGTCCACGAAAACGATATCCATATCGCAGCTTTCTTTGCACAAGACTATGCTTCTGCGTACCAAGTTCTCTCTGAATTGAAGAAACGCAGACCAGATTTCACACCAAAGAAGATCCTCGATGTGGGGTATGGACCAGCCACTGGTATGCTTGCATTGAATGAAGTTATGGGTGCCGAATTCCGCCCAGATCATAAAGAAGCAGTCATTATTGGCCATCACGGGATGCAAGACCGTGCTAAAGTTCTATTGTCTCGTCAATTAAATGAATATCCGGGTGCTCTGGAGGATTTATTCACAGACGAGGAAATCAAAGAGGGCATCAAGAGCGATGAGGATGTTCTGTTTGATGATTTCGTTGGTGAGGTCAAGACGAAACAAATAAAGGTGAAGACTAAATTATACGGTGAGTTGAACCCAGCAAAGAAGTATGACTTGATCATTGCTCAACATCAACTGCTACAAGACACGGAGAGGTTCCCATATGAAGTTGACTCGAACGTTGATGTTCTCTTGAAGTGTTTGGAACCTGAAGGTGTCTTGGTTCTGATCGAGCGTGGTACTCCTCTAGGATTTGAGAGTATTGCTAGAGCAAGACAAGTCATGATTAGACCAGAGAGGTATGAAAGTGAAGGCGGCAAAATCCCAAGACCTTACATCAAAGGTTCAACTGTCAAGCCATCAAGCTCATTGATGGAAGAAGATCACGACTATGAAGTCGAAGAAAGTGAATTTGATGATGAGAACTTGAGTGAAGAGTTGAATGCTAAATTTGGTGAAGTCACTGCTGAGGACCTTGAATTTGAAGATGACATTCTGAAAGACACAGAGATCCTTGATACTGATGTCTTAACCAATGCCAAGATTGATTATCATATCTCCATTGTTGCCCCTTGTGCTCATCACAAGAAATGTCCCTTGCAGACTTTGAACCCACAATTCTATAACTATCCAACTGGTAAGAAACTTCAATGGTGTCATTATCAACAATCTGTGGAGAGACCAAGATATCTGATGGAATTGAAAAGAGGACAAGTTCTCTCATCACCTTGGGAGAAGAAGGATGAAATCTCTCCAACCAGAGGCTCTGGAGGTTCTGGAAGAGTCGGTGCTAATAACTATGAATTGACAAATTATTCGTATTTGATCGCTGAGAGAAGTGCCAATGATTCTACCACTATTGATGAGATTGAGAATGAACGTGAGAATAAAACACAAGATTATAAAGTTGGTACGTTCACTGAAGACGAATCCTTATGGCCTCGTATCTTGTTGAGTCCAGTGAAGCGGAAAGGCCATGTCACGATGGCACTGTGTGGTACTAGCGGTGAAGTTGAGAAGTGGACCATTACCAAGTCATTTGATCGTCTTGGCTACCATGATGCTAGAAAAGCCTACGCTGGTGATTTATGGCCGTTGGATGCAAAAACCAAACTGATTGGAAGATCAAATCAGGACGAAAAGCTGAAAGAGAAGCTGGTGAATTATGAGAAAGAACTCATGAAGAAGATGAAGAAGGATGCTAGATTGAGAAACAAAGAGGAGAGAAAGAAGTTCCAGAACAAAGCAGCTGAGATGATGCAAAGAGGCGAAGAGACCCCAGAGGAGATGATTAATTTCTACACTGGGAAGTTCAACATGACCAAGAAACAGAGACAAACGGATAAGAAGAATGGTATCCAACAATTTTACGACTGAAATGACAAGGTATTTATTCAATTGTACATAGACATATAATGAATTCTGTATAAACGATCACTTCTCCCATGAAGGTTCAATCATCTTCCCAATCTCAACAAAGGCAGTCAGTTCTTGCTCTGTAACGTCACTACCTCTCCAAAAGATCCTAAATTCACTATCTTTCAACTCCAAATTTCCATGAGACCGTTGGAAGTACCAACCATTGACCGGGTTTGCTTTTTTTGACCTCCACAGTAATCGATCTTTGAACTGTCTCTTCAACAAGTTGAAGATAACGTCAGCAACACCAAGTGAGCCTTGAGCATTACGTGAAATGGCAAACTTATCAAGATACGGCACTGTGATACCTGTGCTTGGTGAAGTCTCATATGTGACGATAGAGATACCGTCATAATCACCCACAATGATGATCTGTGCTAATATCGGTTTGATCCTGGCGAGGAAGTGGTTCAAGTCCAAGGGACGTTTGAACGAATCATCAATGAGCGACTTGAATTTGACGAGATCGATATCATCAAACGACGTGAACTCACGAACATGTAAACCTTTACGAATGATTGTTGTTTTCGACACTTTTGAGGAGATTGCGAGACGGTGTGCGTACTTAGCAGCTGGGAGCGATGAGCTGATGAGTGCACGGTCTGTGAGGATGTTGTAGATGATTGGATTCATATCGAGGGTCTCATTTGCAATCTTCAAAGTTGTTATGAGTCCTGTTAAGTCTGGATATTCTACTGAGTCGATGATGGACTTCATAGATTCCAGATTTGTTTGATGGATACGTCTTTCCCCCATGTTCAAGTGGCCTATATTGAGCTCAGCAGCTATTCTTTCATACTCCTGATTCAGATTGATGAAGACATGAGAAGCTGAACGTTCAATACTCGGAATCCCGCCTAACGGATCGATGAAGACGATTTTCTCCACTGTTAACACCTCTTTTGGCTGGTTGAGGAAGTGCAGTTGCGGTAAGAGATTGGTTAGATACCGCGTTGAGTTGACAACCCACTCTTTGCTCTGGCCGTCCGTCACATATGGGAAGATGACTGGAATATGGCGGTCAATGATGGTGTCCAGCAGTTGATCGGAGACTTCAAGTTTCAAGGACTCACCGTCGTCAGAGCCCAAAAGCGATCTCAAAGGCGTGAGCTTCATTGACGGCTTCGATAATGTCTTGTGCAAATGGGTGAACTGCTCGAAGATGTATCTGTCCATCTTGGAGAAATCAAAATCGTGTTTGCCAGCAAGGAAGTCTGGATCAAGTAAGATGACGGGAGACGCACCGAGACGTTTCATATACTCCAATGTGTGACTGAACTTCCGTAGCTGATCCTCATCGTAGTCCATAACGTTACCTCTGAATTTGACAATTACGATTCTGTGCGGGCCTTCGTTCACGCCTTTTTCCTCGTTGAAGGTCGAGTACTTGTTCAGGTAAAACTTCGTTTCTCTTCTTGTCGTCGTGAGCTTCAAGATGGACAGTGTGATCTCCTTGTTCTCATTAGACCGTTTCTTGAGGTATGCCTCTTGGTTCTCGTATGAGATGAGTCTCGGGAGCTGGAAAGCCCTTATCGGGAGTCGTTTCGGGCGCATAAAAAGCGCTCTTCCCACGAACATGAGCCCGAGCCTTACGAAATTCGACGAGCCAGCTGAATGGTAAATAGCAGACAAAGAGACTAGAGACTGAGTCTTTGAGTCTTTGGGCGGCTATGACCTGGGTATTTTCACTTTCGCGAAAGACCTCATCAAGAAACGCGTCAGTCAGCTTGTAGACTTAGACCACAGACCGAGGAACCACACACTAACAGAGCCTAAACTCCTTCAAGCTGCTACGATGGCCCTCCCAAGTCACCTTCAAACCACGTTCACCCCAGCGGAGATCGAGTTCCTGACGGAGAACGAGCCGATAACGATCCTTCCGCGCTACACGATGAATGGCGTTGATCTCATAACGGACAAGATACCGAGGATCAGAGCTATGCAGAGGATTGAGACCCCCTTGTGGTTTGCCCTCATACTCAAGTCGCAGAGGAAGTGCTCCATTGTGCCACCCAAATGGTTCACGCTGAAAGAACTACAGGACTTTTACAACTACGAGGTGTCAGAACAGGACAGTTTTTCTCAGCTACCACACAACTGGCTCGAAATCACCAAGATCTTCTTCGAGAACGCGCCGGACGATCTGGTTGACGAGCCTTACAAGCTGAAATCGCTCGTCCAGGATCTGAAGGAGATCAGACTGATAAAGATTAAGAAAGGTCTGAAGCTTCTGAACGAGTCCCATTTGCAATTGGATAACTTGTCGCTGATGGAGATCAACGAGATTAGACCGTTTGTGGTGCAAGCAATGTCAAAACTGACGAAGCTCAATGAGGCCGTCAACGATGACGATGACAATACGGAACAAGTGGACGATGATTATGAATAAGAATACACGTTCAATCGGTACCGTCAATGTGTTGACCAATAAACTCACCAATACTTTCATCGAGGATGTATCCCGAGATGTTCGATCCTGTGAATCTGATTTCTTCACCAGAATCTAGAACCTGTTTCAAGTACTTGAACTGCTCAATGCTATCAACCTCGAAACTTTCCAATATGCCCTTTACCACCTTGAATGTGATTTTGAAGTCTTTATGAGTGATGTCCATCTCAAACTTAGGCGTATTACCGAATCTCCACTTCCACTCTTTCATTTTGGAGGAAATATCCAGCACTTCTTCAGGCAAATCGTCCTCTTGAACGATAACAACCTCAACATCACCAAACATATCACCGAACTCTTCTGCCACCAGATCGATGAACTCTTCGTTCTGTAATCCAACATTCGTGACTGGTGAAGGGACACTATCAACGGAGGAACATCTAAACTCGACATTGATATCCCTTTGCTTAGTATCTAACAGCTTCTTCAAGACATCCAGTTTGGAGCTCAGGAGCATTGTTCCATGGTGATAACTCTTACCTTTAGAGATCTTGAACGCTGAGCCTGAGACTTTCAGCCCGTCTTTAGTGATATCACCACGCTCGTTCTGTGCTAGCCCAACGCTGCGTAGGGCCTTAACGATAACACCTCCAAAGAAAGTCCTGCTGAAGTCCTGTCTAGTGGTGATATAGCTGTAATTGACGTTTCCCAGGTCGTGCACCACTGTTCCACCCCCAGAGTATCTTCTCAGCAACGGGATTTGCAATGACTGAAGCAGCGGGATGTTGACTTCCTTCCACGGGTTCTGGTTCTTACCGATGACAACACACGGCGAATTAACGTAGAAGATCAGCCGTTGTGCCATAAAGGGGGCCTCAGTCGGTGTATTGGAGAAAATATAGTCTTCAAGGGCCAGATTCTTGTATGGGTCATGGAACGTCGATATAAACACCGACGGTCTATTGGCTTTGATGCTGGACAGCAGATCCCGGTTTTGTACAGGCTCGGGTATCGGGTCTTTCATGTCGACTCCATAGAGATCAGACATCTCCCTGTTGAGCTCAGATATCTCATCGGTCTCTGCTGGGATCGGTTCCCTCGTCTTTGTGGAAGTGTCCGTGAACAGATCCGAGTAGAAATTGTTGATCTCCTTGTACTCGTCATCCCCCTCAAGATGTTCCGTTTTGAACGGTGTTTTGGCGGTGAAGCTCCTTGTAAAGACTCCTCGTGTGAGTCCACGCGATAGAGGCCTGAGCATTTTGGTATATGACGAGTCGTCGAGCGAGCTTGTTGTTCGTGGCTGATGCGGGTTCGTCTATTGTGCGCGTATATGAAAAAAAAATTCATCCTCTCTCTAAACACACAACTAACAACAACCAACTGAACACAGACAACAAACTACTTACAGACATGGATAGGAAGTACCCGTTAGAGGCTCTGCTTATATCGAGGTCACACTCAGCACCGGAAGTACTCGAGCTCCTGACCCAGCGTTATGCAGTCAATGACAAGCCACTCATATCTTTACGTCCAACGGGAGGTGAACCTAAGAAATCGAATAAAGGGCTGTTGACGACAATAAGGGACCAGAAGAAGAAGAACAAGGATACGAGACCGAAGAACAAGGACCAAACGAAACTGGTCTTCAAGAGATATATCCAGAGGTCTCTACAATGCCAAAGGATTTTAAGATACAAGCTACAGAGATTGTCAAAGACCCATTCAGGCCATATCGACCATACAACTATGAAGGAGTGGAAACACATCCCACATTTTGACCAATTCCTAGGCTTGAATAAGTTATGGACGGGGTATATGCAAGACTTGTTAGGTATCACCAAGGAAACCGTATCGAAAGCCGGGAATCAGCAAACTCTCACGAAGCTGGCTAGTGCTGATTACATTGGCTGTTTCCTACAAGTGTTGAAGAGTAAGAACAAGAACTGTGTTAACAAATCAGGTATTGTTATCTGGGACTCCAAGAACTTCTTCATTATCGTTGAAGACGGGAAACTCGGTGGTGGGTTGAAGATGTTGGAGAAGAAGGGTTCAGTTTTCAATTTCGTTGTGCCAATCTATGACCTGGACCAAGAAGAGATTGATGATAACGACGATAACTATCTAGAATTCTCTATCATCGGCTCGAGATTCCAATACAGAAGTGCGGATAGAGCTGGAAGAAAATTCAAATCGAGAAGTGTTGATGACCTTTGAGAGATGTACGATGCTACGCTATGAAACAGTAACAATAATGATTAAGGCAAAGACGTAGAGCCAGCTAACAGAAAAGAATAGAATAATGGCCCTGATTATACCGGGAAAATCCCTGTCAAAAGCTTTGTAGTGTTTGTATGATAGAAGTACAAGATATGGAGTGTGCATAAGATCAAGGGCAAGAAGCAACGGCACATGAGACGCGTCGACAGCCATCAGATAGAGACTTTTCTGGACTTCTTCTTCAGGATCTTCTTCTTGTGCTGCTTGTGTGGGAATCTGTTTGTCTTATCGTCGTACAGAGCCTCGATGGCGAGCTCCTCATCTTCCAAAGCCTCCAGATTAGATGCTAGCTTCTGTCCGATAGTGGTGACAGACTCCAAGGTGGTTTTGAGCCCCAAGGCAGAAGCCATCTGGCAGTCAGAAACGTCTGTGCCCAACTCAGCAGCCTCGATGACCTTGAAATCGGACTCCCCGTTGTTGTTGTCGGAGCGGTCGGTAATCTTGGAGCCGTTGGAGGCGCTCGAGAGGGCGGCAACCTCGGCATAGCTCAACTTCTTCAACTCAACGTCAACAAAGTCGTCCTGGTTGGTGATGGCAATAACCCTGTTCTCTGGCGTCAGCTTCTCGTGCGTCTCCACGGTCTTCTCTGTGGAAGGCTCGATGGCGGTGCGTGGGAAGAAGAAGTTGAAGGCGAACATCTGTGGGGTCAGCTTTGAGGAGATTGAAGATGGCTTCGATAACGGTGGTTCGTAGTGGGGCAGCAGCGAGTGTCTGGTGTGTAAAGAGATCGGAGGCGCAGTGGGCGAAATCCGTTCTCTGGGAGTTGTTTGCTTGTTGTTTATTGTTTGTTGACGGAAACGGAGGGAAGGAGAGGCCCGAAGTTTAGGGACGCGTTTTGTGTAAACAACTGATAAGGTGTTTGTTACCGCGCCCCGCTGGGAGGCGGAAACACGTCATCGGTGGCTGGGCATCAGAGAATATGGTACGCGCAACATACAAGGGCCCCATTTTCATTGTTCCCAACCTTCTGACACATTTTGATAGATCCACACCGCATTGATCCGGCTGATATGGAAGCTTTTGGACAATAGTGAAACTACGGTTAACGATTATCAGATTTTACCATTTTTTTGTCGTCTGGAGAGTTCTCCTTTCCTAGACGTTTTACCTAAAAATACAAGCCGTGACGACATTACCAAACGAGTTAGCCGGAAAAGTGATCCGGAACAAGCCTAAGTAACACCATAGATGACAATGATACAGCTCATGCAAACCATGAAGCCACACGCCACCTCAATTAGTCATTTCCCCGTTCGTCTCCTCCATGATATATTTTTTGTGATTATTAGACTGTGAGAGTGTCCATTCCAGTTCTTGGTTTAGGCACTTTATTTTCTTCTGAAAGAAGAACCCTCAGTCAATCTAGCCTTACCACCAGTTGGCTGGGTCAAGACAGTGGCACAAGAGTCACATGTGACAGCAGTCTGGGCGTGGGAGAACACAGTGGTGATGTTGAGACAACCTGGGCACTTGACATCCATGAAGAAGGATCTTGGAGCCTGGACAAGGGTTTTAAGCTTGTGCTTCTTAGCCTCGGAGGCAGCAGATGGGTGCAACAAATCCTGAACCAAAACCTATGATTGTTGTTAGTATTCTATTCGTGAAAGGTCTGATACCTTCGAGAGAGAGAGCATAACGCCGATGGACACGAAGCATTGAAAAAAAGTGCAATAGTTCACCCTGTGCCGACATGAAAATATGCCATTTCAGGCCCCTGTACTCCATAATGATGTTGAATCGTTTTGTTTTGTGTTTCTATGAATGGTTTAAGGATGTGTTGAAGTTGGAAGCCCGTTGAGGAGGACTTTTGGTGAACATCGACGAAATCTTGTGAATTGATCAAAACTGGTGCCCAGAACTCCGTTTTTCTTTGATTCATGGATCAGATATGTGTCATTTGGGTGTTTATTGCTCTCTCTGTAGGTTTCCATTCGATTTAGCGTACCATTTTGTCGTTCTTGTAATATGTGGTGCTACTATATTAGTGGCGTTGAAAAGTGCAAGAGCGCGCACTCATAGAAAATTTTAACGACCTCCCCGCCCCGCCACCGCGCAGTCACACTGGCGTAAATTTGCAAGATTGAAGCGCGAATAGATTTAGGGCTCTCTCAATAGCACGTGACCTATATGCTGCCCTAATCTGTGGGGATGTTGACACAAACCACATCCCAACAAAGGAAAGGGCGATGATCCAAGATGTATATTGCTTTAGCCAATGACACTGCCTATTTAGATTCTTGAGATTGAGTATACTGGGAAGTACCACCCTCAAAATATCTGAGAGAGAAGCATAGTCATCATAAAACAGATGGTTGGGAGAACAAGGGAGACTCCTCGAATCATATCTACAAAACCCTCCTCACATTTTCAGCCATTACAAACTAGACACGGCTCACCCCTCGCCACACCAGTTGATTCTATTCTCAAAAGTTGCGTTGGGATAATGGACAACTCAATTCTTACGAACAATTCTCATGAGAGGTTTGTTGATGAGGCAAGATCGGATGTGTCAAACCATAGCGTGAACATGTCTCATAGTGAATCCATCACCAACAACTCAACAACTGGTGATGGACTAGTTTTCATCTCAAAATTGCACAGTCATTATGGGATTTTTGTGAAGACTCTACCTCTATTGATTATCTTCTTACCTTCCGTTTTGAAGTTGTTCTTTCCTGGTGTGATCAAATTGGGTGAGCTCCAAATCGGGGATGAGAAGAACCACCCTTCAACTATTGTCGTTGATGTGTTCTCGATCATGCTGATTTGCTGGATTGTGAAGTTTTTATTGGACTGGCCATGGAAATGGTTCTTGCAGATTAATGACTTGGAGACGAAGCTAAAAACCTACATGGAGAGTTCCGATAGGGAGGTGTCTCCAAAAAAAGGCGATAAGTTCCATGAAATTACGCAAAAGAGCCTTGATAAGCTCGCAGTTCAACATAACTTGGCTTTGCTCCTTTGTGTTTTTGCTCCATTCCTCTGTGGTGGTATCTTGTTTTTTGCTCGTCTACACATCATCTTGATTGGAAGTTCTGGTGATAATAGTGGTGACAACGGTCACATCTTGATCTTCTCAGATTTGAACATTGGCATTTTTATCAGTTGTGGTTTGATTCGTGTTGTGATCCAGATATCGGAGCAAGTACAACGATCCACTGCCTCCATAGAATCAAGAACAGAAAAATCAATCCAGACTCATGTTCAGGAGCACATATTTCATACTGAATTGACACGCAACCCGATTGGGCCAGAGAGTGAGGAGGTAACTCCCAAAGAAGATATCTCCACTCTTCAGAACCAGGTAAACTCTTTGCAAACGGATTTCAAACAGCTGAGCTCAAAGTTTGAAATGTTTTATTCCAAGAACAAGTTTATTATTGAGAATGACCAAGGGTTTCTCTCTACAAAACACTTTAAGATGCTTGAAAAGGAGATCAATG
The DNA here is from genome assembly GCA_030581715.1 of Petasospora mississippiensis. Taxonomy (NCBI): domain Eukaryota; kingdom Fungi; phylum Ascomycota; class Saccharomycetes; order Phaffomycetales; family Wickerhamomycetaceae; genus Petasospora; species Petasospora mississippiensis. The sequence goes on along the minus strand of JAKTVV010000039.1, from coordinate 10,072 downwards.
AGCAGAATGGAAAGTTGCTGCAAAAAACCGTTGAATTGGAACATATTATCATGCAGTTTGCTAGTACCACCAATTGCCAATCAACAGCTAACAATGAGAACAAGACACCGGACTCACTTCATGGCGTACCCCTTGGAAAAAAGACTCCAACATACTTCGTTGAATCGCAATCAGGCGCACTCTTGAAATACCCTATTGAGATTCCTACCAAGGCTAAGGGCCCACCATCATTTGAAAAGATGAAGAACATGCTTCCTTTATTCAATTCATACAATGAACACGGGACAAGAACGGAGCAGGGCCGCATAGATGAAGAGGCATTGAGACAGCTGGAGGCATTCCATGAGGGTGAGTATTGGAAAGTTGATTTCAGCATTGCATTACCTCTGGTCAAGTTCTTCATAACACTTCCATTCTTAGCTCCGAAAGTGTTTTGGATAGTTGTTTCCTATATTCCGAGTCATGTTCTGAAGGTTATCTATTACGTATTGTTGCAGATGCTTGATTCTTTGGTGGAGCTTTATAACATCAAACAAGGCGAGTCAAAATCCGAGAAGAATTCTGTCATTACTCGGGATAACTTGTTGACCAGAGGCACTGATGAGATACAAAACACCATTCAGGAGGTGTTCAATGGCGAACAGACAACTTCGGTGAAGAGTCCAAACGAAAGAAGATACATCACTTGATTATGGTCTTGACGAAGAGACGAGCAATAATGACTGATTGGCTATAAGAGACAACGAGTTTGCTACGAGAAACATGGATTGCATATCAATTTCATTGATAAAGCTTCGACTAACTAGATTCTCGTAGACGTACTAAACATTGATCTCATAACATGATATACCCCGTCTCATGATTGTACGGGTTCATCAACTTTTCTCTTTTTTGTGACACTTGGAGTCTCCGAGCCTCCTCTTCCCCTTTTCTGTGAGGATTGTTTCCAAGAAGCCAAAAATTTCTTCAACCACTGCCCCATAGGTTCATCCATATGCTCAAGCACACCTGCCCAGCTTCTTAAACTCTCTAGCGTAATATCACCGTCAAACTCCTCTTTCAGAACCCTCTCAAGCTTCCCTTTGATGAATGGGTCCGCAACATAGTCGGACTTCAGTATCGCCTCAATTCTAGACTTCTCATCTTGCGCTGTCCTCTCTGGTTCCTCACTGATCTTAGTGTGTCCGTTCTCTGTCTTAACGCCCTCGCTCGATTTTGACACCAACGTTGATGTTTCGCCCATCTGTTGGAGCACATCAAGCAGAGTGTTCTTCTTATTCGATAGCGATGTGTACTGCTGCGTTAGAGTATTGTATTGTGATAGGAGGTTGTGAGATTTGAGCAGTTTGTCCTCGTATTGTTTGGTAAGCCTCTTGAAGAGCTTTTCATATTTCCCCTCAGCAGAGGGCTGTGAGCTTTCATCAGTCATTTTGGGTTTGGAAAACCTGACTTTGGGGTATTTATGAGGGTTGGTTGTGGCCAAAAATGATGGAATCGTTACGGCGGTACTGCGTCGTCATCATTTGTTTGTGTTGATCTTTCGTTCAAGACTCGGCCGAAAGCGCGGAGGGACTGAGGAACTCTACAATATAGTGAATTTTGTGATTCTGCTGATCGTGTTTTCGCTTTGAATCTACAATTTGAATCCACAATTGTGAATAGTTCTGGTAGAGTTTATATCTATATCTAGACTTTCTTTCAGCTTGAAGTCTCACAGAAACGCCATTAGGACGTCTGTTGTGGCTCGAACGAAGGCTGGAGGTGTTTGGTCTCGGTGTACAATGAAAAAAAAAAGAAGCCAGGCACCAACAGACAAAAGGGTTCTAGAAGAGAAGAAATTGGAGAGGTCGAGGGTATATTTTCTAAAACATTGTAGACGTGACCAAGAAATAATCAAAACTTTTACTTTTCTCCAACAGCCATCGCACTCTCCATGACAAACATGCATGGAACGACCCACCTGCTCTAAGATACTAGAGTACAGATCTGGATCCTAAGTCGATCTATATTCCTACTTGGGGGAGTTTGGTTTCATCATGCTACTCTCTCGTGTGGCTTGATTAATTGAATATATCTTGTTGGAGATTAGGTCCTTCGTATTAGGAAATGCTATTCTCTTGAGTGGTCAGGCAACAGATCTTGTTAGGTTATGGCTCTCGCCACAGTAAACATGACCAAACTCCACAACGGAAAACAAAACCTGCCCAAAAGTATCCTCATCCTCATCTGGCATCCATGGGAAACACCTTGGCGTGTGATCAGCTGTACCCAAATCATTCGCCGGTCGTGAACGCCGTGTATAACGTCTCGCGAGGCTCATATCTATCCACTTATCTTTCGAGGCCAGAAAGCCGCACAACAAACGTGGGGCATTATAGGAGGCAGCTCAAAATGACCAAGGCAAAATGCAACACCTGGCTGAAGCCATGATGTCTCTCATATCTCTTTAGGCAATGTCCGCCCCATCTCCGTGTGATGATGATGGCAGTGATTTTCCAGAAGCTGTAGAGAACGGAGCATCTTCCTCGACAATAACTGTACACTAGGCAAAAGATGAGTCTAAGGGCCTGTAAATAGTGTCTCAGTCTACGAGCTAATGGTACTCTTATCAACTATCATTTCAGGTCCCAAGAATGATTGGTGTGCGGAGGAGACTGAGGCGGGCAGCACGCAATGCACCCCTAAGTTTCTCATATTTTGGCATGTGAAAGCTCATATTTCTCCGGATTTGTGCACTCTAAAGCAGGCAGAAGTACAAGGGATCCACAAACCTTCTGTGCCCTGACTGTCTGACTGGGATTGATCTCCTAGCAAGCGATAAAGCTGGTAAACGAGCTGTGATGCCATCTGACTGTTTCTCTGTACCTGTAGACGATTTAAGGCATTGCAAAGGGCTAGAATATTTGATTAGCAGTGAAATGACATTGCCTGATATCTAGCTGTATTTGATGTTCTGTGCTAGGTTTGGGCTGGCGGGCTCGCATTTGTACACATTTATAACAGCTTGCGCAAATTTACAAAAAATAGTCTGTTTGAGACCCCAATATCTGGTGGAAGAGGCCGGGTGTATTCACACTGCTCCAGACTTCCGCTTTACGTGGGTAGACAAGTCTAGCCCCCATCTGTTCATGGGCTAAAGCTTCCTCATCAGGACGAAAGTGGGGACGTACTTGAGACTGGAGCTTTCACGAGATCCACAGCAGATTTCCGGAAGGATGCAACCTTTCTTGAAGCTGTAGCACCCTGAAGCCCAAGGACAACAATCTTCTTAAGGCTTGTAACGTCTTCAAACCCAAGGACAGGAACGATCCCGTAGCATCAGAGATCAAAGGCTATATATCGCGGATTCCAATAAGGTTCTTGGCCTAGGCTGCAAAGGCAGACAGGGAACACGTCTCCCGAAAAGCTAATTCTCACGAGTGGGTGTAATACGTGGCTGCCAAAAATAGAGATGTGGTATTGTTTCATTTCTGCTGCAACACGAGAGACAAAGTAAATAGGAGAGAAGCGACAGAGGATATGTGCTGCTTTCTTGCCAACCGTACATGTACCTTTCTGCACGAATTTTCCCCGTAAGCTTCGGGGCAGATGGCACATCTGCATATACATTCGAGGGAAAAGCGAGACCTCAGTCGCGAGACTGCTAAGACTCAGCTGGATGTCTGTGGGGTAAGCTGAGGATGATTGTTAGGAAAATAGAGCATGGCCATAAAAATAGAAGTTATGATCGGAGCTCATATCTCAATACTGGGACTGGGTTTCTAGGTACCCGCAGGCTTTTGCAGAGAGCGAGGATGTCCTCAAAGTCTAATTCTGAATTGGGGGTTTAACTCCGCGTCATCCGCTGGTTCTTCTTCGCGCAAAGCTCTGACAATTGGCATTGTTCGCTTCGGACCAGCCCCGAAGTCCGGCTTGCAGGTCTTGATCCTCGAAAAAAGTCCTCCTCCGATAAAATAAGGCAACACCGCGGGACTAGAAATCGAACCTTCTGTCCTAGTATACTTTCTTGATATCTACAACTGATTGGAGCCTTTCGTTACTCGCTGATAACGCTATTTGTTACTCATTGACGGATTGATGGTGGTATTCCATTGGACCAGTGCTCGCCTCGTAAACAGCCACGCGCACATTTGCGGAAGTGTTAATGGGCGGCTAATGTATGGTAGGACAGCACGAGGAAACCGAAACAACGGAGATTCATCCACTTCAGGACATCAGGCACAGACCAACATACATGATGAGAAAATAAACCCCACTTCTGGGTTGTTTGATCTCACACATTTCCAATCAAAATGCTGCAACATCCGAGACTTGTTAAATGGGGTGCCTTGTGTTCAATGCCGTGGTGACAACAACAAAGCGTGACCACAACGTGTATAACAAAGGGCGACAACAATCTGAGGGTCAACGTGTATCGCCTATCACAATGAGAGTTCGAACGGCTTCATGTTATCTGCTCTATGCTTAAGCACCTGCTTCTGCATACATCTTGCAAGAGGGAAATGAGGTTGGTTTGTGCCATGCGCTGATCCACACGAGCCTGAACGCCACAAGGGCAAAAGGGGGGACTCAGAGTCGCCCTGAGGGTCTAGAAGAGTGCTATCTGATGATTGGTCGGCTCGGCTAGCGGTTTGTTATTTTCTTGCAGGTCGCGGCTGGCATGGTTTGCTGTGGGGGACGTTTCATAGCACTGGAGGAGTTTGACACATTGCACCCGACCTCAAACGTGGATTTAGCGCCTTTATTATAACACCGTGGCGGGCTTTTAATCGACGGGTACGGCTGGGGATCTTGAGTCGGAGTTACCGTGGGGCATTGAATGTAAAAACAGAGTTATATCTGGCCGGAGGTTTTGGTTGCTACTTGCCTCCACACCCGCTCCAAGGGACGGTTCAGACGACATTTCCTGCCGCGACTGTAAAGGGGAAGTACGCCTTACAGTGAGCGCTTTTCTACAGTTTAGTAATCAAGTCCCGCGGGTCTGCGTCGGCGACCGAGCCTAGTCCCGCGGGACTACCCATGCATGGAGAGAAACAATTGCCTGTACCCAAAAATCTCTTGATTCATAAGTAGCGGAGCTTCCCCTCTGGCATTTCCCTCTGAGATGTCAGTAGAGAACTCCGTACGTTGAACGACAACCACACCCTTTATCGGGCTCTCTCGCTGCGTCAGAAAACCCCTTCTACGGTCTCCCTTATTCTCTTTCTCTTTCTCTCTCTCTCCCCGGGACTGGCACCCAGTATCAATCTGTTAGCTTTTGTCCTTATCACACCATTCCTCCCCATTCAAGCTAAGTTCCTTAGTTTTCCACGGCTCCCATCCAAGTCTTTCAAGTTGTTGAACTCACCTTTCCTCACGGTCTTCCAAGTACCGGAACTTCTCCACACAATGCCTGAGTCTATCGAGAAGCTCAGATCGACTGTCAGTGACACATCTGCCTCATCCCTTCTGAGCAGCACTACGTCGACTGTCTCGAGCTCAATCACCAATGATCTCGAAGACGATGTCAAGAAGATCGAGTTCAAGACTCTCATAAAGGACAAAGTCCTGAAACCGTCCAAGTTTGCCAAGTTCTACAATGTCAGAGGCCACCACTCTCACCTTGTTATCAGAGACTCTCATTACCTCATCAAATCCCCAACCTCTTTCATCACATGTGCATCCTGCCATAGAGGCCGTGTGCTGAAGATCAGCACAATTAAGGAGCTCTCGACAGAGCAGATCCTGGATGAGATCTACCTCACCATCTCCAAAAACCCGTGTACCAAGAGGAAAAACACGGCCAAGGAGAACCAGGTAATCTCCGACACATCAAAGAGACAGAGACTCAGTTCGTCAAGTGACTCGTTCTCAGATTTGCACAAGAGAACTAGCCTGGTAACTTTGCAACATCCTGTTACGCCTGGGTCGGTACAATCCACACCTATGGCGTTACTACCACCAACAGTCTCTTCGTATCCTCTTCCACCAACTTCATCGATGCACGAGCCAATACCACAGTCATCACAGACTGCCTCAGCAGAGGAGATTCCAAGCTTCGAAGACTTCTTCAATGATTTCGAGCCACTGTCAAACTTTCCACAAATAAATCAAAATTTGGGCATCGCATCCACAGGTTCCTCCAGTAGGGTCACCTCTTCCACACTCACTTCTTTATTCAATGCTCAATCCACCTTCCCTGAAAACTTGGACATGTTCCTGTCACAGGCGATCCAACATCAATTTGGTCCAAACTTCTACAACGAAGACACCATTCTCATCCCATTGCCAACATATGCTTGTACTTTATTCGCCAAAGATTCCAACAAACTCCACTTCAGACGTGATGAGGTGTTACAACGTGTTCTCAATTCACGTATCTATGATTTCGTCCATCAGCCCAATGTTGATTTGAGCAATCTGAGAGTCATCATCACGTTCAACTCATTCCAGGAAGGTGTTCCTGAGAGACCACAAGAGAACCAGAGCCATAAGTACGTGGGTAATGTGTACGTATTGCACTCCTTCTCTGTTCTTGCTGATTCCAGTTTGAGTTTCTCCAATTTGAGATACAGCTTCAACCACAATTACACTTGGGTCGATTCCAAACAGGAAACCGTCAAAAACGAGCTGTTCAATGAATTAATCTTGTCCAGGTTACAGAATGAAGTGTTTATGAAGTTGAATGAGGTGGCCCTAGGCACCCATGTCAATCCATTGGTCTTGGATAGACCTGCTTTGATGACCGTCATACCATTCATTACCGAAGACACTTTCGTCTTGAGTGCAAGTGGGAGTTTATTTGTTGTCTGTTTCATATGCTTGAAGATATTCAGAATCATTACAGGTGAGGATGGACTGCAGATGATTGGATATGCCAGTACTGTCCAGTTCAACTCCAAGTTTCATTTGTACCTGTTGAAGCTGATGTTGGAGAATGTGAAGCGCTCTTATCTTGAGGGTACTAAAAGCACTTTCAGAGATTTCTAGCTGGTCTGGATGGAATATTATGGTTATATGTCGAGAGTTTGGCGCGTTATAGATCTGGTTCATGACGTCTGATTTTGTTATGGTTTTTCTAATGTTGATGGGATAACTCGTTAGCTGGAGTTTAAAGGTTTGCCCTAGCGTTGTCATGGGCCTATATGCAACGGAGGCTGAAAAAGTCTTGTATGGATCCAAGGTTCTTTATTTATTATGATAATACCACCTCTTTTTCAGTTTCTCAAAACCTTGAAGGTAGACCATGACGCTGTATATTTCCAAGTGAGCTTGGTATTTGCAAGCACTATGTCACAATAGGAAGTACTCTTTCAACGGTTAGCGAGAGGCCTCGTTGAGGGCTGCTATGATCGTACAAACAACAAACTATCTACAGAAAACAGGTATTTAAATTATATCTTGAATTGCAATCAATAAAGAGTAAACATACAAAAGGAGAGAAGAAGTAAGATTAAACATCTTACAACTTGTCGTAGAACTCAGTGTACTCTGGGACGAACTCCTTAAGACCCTGTCTCTTACGAGCAGCAACAACAATCTCACCGGACTTGGAGGTTGGGTCGGTTGGGTCAGTTGGCAAAGTAGCCCAGTGGTCGAAGACCATCTGTGGGAAAGCCTGACCACCAGTAGCCTGTCTCAACTCACCAGTGAAACCGAAGGACTCGTTAACTGGCAAGTAAGCCTTGACAGTGAACAATGGAGTACCTGGTCTCTGCTCCTCGGAGATAACCTGACCTCTCTTCTTGTTAAGAACGGAGTAGATACCACCGACAGCAGACTCTGGACACTGAATCTCGACAAGGAAGACTGGCTCCTGGATTCTTGGCTCAGCCAACAACATAGCGGCGTAAGTAACTCTTCTCATAGTTGGAAGAATCTGACCAGCACCTCTGTGGATAGAATCAGCGTGGAGAGTAACATCCATGATGTTGAATCTGATACCACGGAGAGACTCCTCGAGGATTGGACCAGCACCGGAAGCCCAAGCGAAACCGGAGACAACGGAGTCCTTGATCTCAGCCAAGTACTGAACAGCCTTGGTCTGGTCAACAACGACGTTTGGACCGTTACCCTCTGGACCGAAACACCAGATCTTTCTGGCGTCAGTGACATCCCAACCGAACTCATCAGCCATGATTCTGGCACGAGCCTTGAAATCGTCCTTGGCAGAGATCTTACCAGTCTCAATGGCAACGGAGGTCTCCTCACCCAATGGCTCAGCCTTCAAGTAGATACGGTTATGTTTGTTTGGAGACTTGGACAAAGCGGTCATGGAAGACTCACCGTCAACAGTCTCTCTGTAGGAAACGACTGGTGGAGAGATCTTCAATGGAACACCAGCGTGGTCGTTCTCCAAATCGTTAAGACAAATCTCCAAGTGCAACTCACCGGTACAAGCGACAATGTGCTCACCGGACTCGTTCATGGTAGTCAAAACACATGGGTCAGACTTGGACAATCTCTTCAAACCCTCGACAAGCTTTGGCAAGTCAGAAGCGTTCTTAACCTCAACGGCAACCTGGACAACTGGGGAGACAGAGAACTTCATGACCTTCATGTTGTGAGCAGCCTCGTTGGTGGTGATGGTACCAGACTTAAGCAAGAACTGGTCGATACCGACAAGACCGATAATGTTACCGGCTGGACAGTCATCGATTGGCTCAACACCTCTACCCATCATCAAGACGACTCTCTGGACAGCCTTCAAGAACAAGTCCTCCTTCTTACCTGGGACGTAGTTTGGACCCTGGATTCTGATCTTCTGACCGGACTTGACGGTACCGGCGAAGACACGACCGAAGGCGTAGAATCTACCCTTATCGGAGGTTGGAACCATCTTGGAAACGTACAACATCAAGTCAGCCTTGGCGTCACACTTTCTGATGGCCTCACAGAACTGATCGTCAGATGGACCCTCGTACAAGGTCTCAGCTCTGTAAGCCTGAGCAGTAACTGGGGATGGCAAGTGAATGACAATCATCTCCAACAAAGCGTCAGCGGCTGGCAAGAACTTCTTCATGACAACCTTCAAGAGAGCCTTACCCTCAAGGTCCTTCTCGTCACCCTTAAGAGTGATCTCGAGCTTCTCCAAAAGAGTTGGGATCTCATCCTTCTTGAAGTTCATGATAGAGGAGAAGAGTCTGAAGATTGGGTCCAAAACGAACATGTTGAAGGCACGCTCCAATGGCTTTCCATCAGCATCCTTGTCCTTGTTGGTCCACTTCTTGGTCTTTGGGTTGAAGTAAGAGTCACCCCACAATCTCTCCATCATCTTGGTCTTGTCGACACCGAACTTCTTGGAGTATCTGGTGGCGAACTGACGGACAGTGAAAGCCCAACCGTGAAGACCGGAACCGAAGGCAACGGTACCACGCTCTGGGTAAACCTGGACATCACCGAGAACTGGGTCAGTGTAGGTGGAGATGATGACGTTGACGGACTCAACAGTTCTGGAGAAAGACTGGTACAAGTCCTCCTTGGTGACCTGCAACTCAAGCAAAGCTCTGTCAACCTTGTTGATGACAACAACTGGCTTGATTCTCTCACCAAGAGCCTGTCTCAAAACGGTCTCGGTCTGGACACAGACACCCTCAACACAGTCGACGACGACAAGAGCACCGTCAGTGACACGCAAAGCGGCGGTAACCTCAGAAGAGAAGTCAACGTGACCTGGGGAGTCAATCAAGTTGATCAAGAACTCGTTACCCTCGGTCTTCTGCTTGATGTCCTTAACATCCTCGTCAGCGATGTCGGAGTAAAGGGAGATAGCAGTGGACTTGATGGTGATACCACGCTCCTGCTCATCCTTTCTGGTGTCCATGAAACGGGCCTCACCAGCAGCTCTGGAGGAGATAATACCGGCACGCTGAACCAAAGAGTCAGTCAAAGTAGACTTACCGTGGTCGACGTGGGCAATGACGGACATGTTACGGACGTTGGTAACCTTGTCCATAAGGCCACGCATTTGCTGTTTTCGGAGTTAGTAACTGGCTATAAGAGAAAGGGTGGCATCTGCTATGAGCAGTTCAAACGGCCACATAAGCGGATGTGCTTGCAAGGCCATTGCGTCGGCTCCATTACTGGAGTGTGC